>VXBJ01003792.1:115760-162905 GCA_013400055.1 Nycticryphes semicollaris | reverse complement strand
AAGTGGCGGAAGTGGCGCGCGGCGCTTTGCGCGTGCGCAGCCGGTGCCGACCCGGAGGTAAGGCTTGGGGGGGCGGAGAGGGCGAACGATACGTTGGAGACCCCCCATCCTCTATGGCCCCACGGCCTCTGCCCCACAGGGCACTCCGCTGTCACCCCGCAGCTCCCCTCTGCCCCATAGGCCCCTCCACCACGGCCTTCCCCCTCTCCCTGGGCCCCACAGCCCCCCCACCTCACGGCTCCCCTGTCCCACTGGCCTCTACGGCTCTGCCCTGAAGCCCCTTCTGCTCCATCCTGCGCCCCATGGACCACNCCATAGCCTCTCCTGGTCTCCACAGCCCTTCTGCTCCAGCCTTGCGGCCCCTCTACTACTGCAGTGCAGCCCCCTGCCTCAGTTGCTGTCCCCAGGCCCTCCCCAGCAGCTTTCCTCACCCCCATACACACAACCCCCAAACCCCAGCATGTCCCTGTCCCACCTGCAATCACTCCCCCCCCCTGTCAATTTTCCAGCCCCAGGGGCTGACATCCCACCTCTTCACAGCAGGTTCTCTGCAGCGCAGGTCCCCTCTCCAAGACCTACCACGGGGACCCCTAAGAGCTGGGCCACCCCACCTAGAGTTAGCAGCAGCTGGATTCCCTTCACAGCAGGCAGTGGTACTGCCAAGAGACAGGCCAAGGGTTTGGATTTTTTTTTTTTTCCTTGAAAAGCAAAAATCAAGGTGTTTATAGATTTAAATCCCCCCTCACTGACCTGAGGGGGCACGACTGCAGTGGCAGATACCACTGTATGAGGCATTAAAGCATTTTTCTGGTGTTCTCCTTTCAGCTTGCATGAATCATGGAGAAGTTTGGCATGAACTTTGGAGGTGGCCCGAGTAAAAAAGATCTTCTGGAGACTATTGAATCACAGAAGAAGCAGCTGCTTCAGTACCAGGTCCGGTTGAAGGATGTCGTCAGAGCCTACAAGAGCCTCCTCAAAGAGAAGGAAGCCTTGGAAGCCAGCTTGAAAGTGTTGTCTGTGTCTCATGAGGCAGATCTTGGCTTGAGCGGGGCTCAGCCTGTGTCTGTGGCAAACTCCAGCTCTTCCTTTGCTGATTCTGCTGATGACAGGAGCTCGGTTCACAGTGAGGATAGCGTGGGGACGGCTACCAGCGCAGACACTGCTGCCAGTCAGGCCAGTACTAAGGGTGAGCCAGGGCCTGAGGATGACAAACTGGTGGCCGCCGCTTCCTCTCTTAAATCAGAAGAGACAAGTGGTTCGGAGAGCGGCGTCAGCACGAGCAGCGGGGATGTGTCATCTGCCACTGGTGAGGCTGACAAAAGAGTCCTCCAGCTGAAGACTCAGCTGGCCACTTTGACCAGTGCTCTGTCAACAGTCACGCAGGAGAAGTCCCGCATGGAAGCCTCCTACCAAGCAGACAAGAAGAAGATGAAGCAGGACCTGGATGATGCCGTTAAGAAAGCGGAGGAGGAGAGTGAGAAGCTGGAGACGGAGCTGAAGTCTGTGCAGGACCAGCTGGCTGAGACCAAAGCCCGTCTGATCACGCAGCAGCACGACCGAGCCCAGGAGCAGAGTGACCATGCTGTCATGCTGCGGGAGCTGCAGAAGCTGCTGCAGAACGAGAGGACTTTGCGCCAGGACGCAGAGCTGAAGCTGGAGGAGACCAGGGAGGCGTTGGCTGGCAGGGCATGCATGGCCGACCGCGCCGAGGGCTACGAGCTGCAGATCAAGCAGCTGAGCCAGGAGGTGGAAGATCTGAAGAGAGAGCTACAGGCCATCCAGGAGGAGAGCAACAAGCCAGACCCCCGGATACAGGATCTCCAGGAGGAGATGGCTGGCCTGAAGAACCACTTCCACATGCAGCTCTTGCAAGAGATGAAGAAGGTAATTCCTTGTCTGGGCCCTGGAGCGTTCCAATGGGGTGTATCAGCACCAGCTGGGGCAGGGGTTTGAGACTGGAGGAGCACAGACTCCCTCCCCAGTCCCACAGAGGCCAAGGGGTTTGAAATAAATGAGAGCTTCACAGCTTTGGTGGGATGAAAGTCCCTGAGGAAAATAAAAGCTGTTTGGGATGCAGTCATGAGTCAGGGGGTGGTGACCATTGGACTTGGGAGAAGTCTTTGAGGTGATCACAGAATCCCATAATGCTCTGGGGTGGGCAGGGAGCTGTGGAGCCCCCCCAGTGCAAGCCCCTGTCACAGCAGGGTCACCCCCAGCAGGTCCCACAGGAACGTCTCCAGGGGGCTTGGAATGTCTCCAGAGAAGGAGACTCCACCACCTCTCTGGGCAGCCTCTGCCAGGGCTCTGCCACCCTCACCCCAAACAAGGGCCTCCTCACCTTCAGATGCAGCTTCCCATGGGCCACTTTGGGCCCGCTCCCTCTTCTCCTCTCACTGGCCACCACTGCAAAAACACTGGCCCCATCCTCCTCACACCCCCCCTTCATCACATCCCCCCTCAGCCTTCTCTTCTCCACACTAAACACACCCAACTCCCTCAGCCTTTCCTCCCAAGAGACATGCTCCAGGCCCCTCACCATCTTCCTGCTCCTCTCCTCTGCCCTCTCCACCAACAGCACTTCCCTCTCCTTCTGCAACTGGGGAGACCACAACTGGGCCCAGTGCTCCAGATGGGGCCTCCCCAGGGCAGGGCAGAGCAGAGGGGCAGGATGACCTCCCTCCACCTCCTGGCCACCCTCTTCTGGATGCCCCCCAGGATGCCACTGGCCTTCTTGGCCACCAGGGCCCCTTGCTGCCTCCTGGGCATCCTGGTGTCCCCCAGGACTCCCAGCTCTTGTTCCTCAGAGCTGCTCTCCACCAGGTCCCCCCCAACCTGTCCTGGGGCAGGGGCTGATTCCTCCCCAGGGGCAGGACTTGTCCTGGTTGAATTCCATCAGGTTCTTCTCTGCCCAACTCTCCAGCCTCTCCAGGTCTCACTGGATGGTGGCCCAGCCTTCTGCTGTGTCACCCACCCCTCCCAGCTTGGTGGCATCAGCAAACGTGCTGAGGGGACATTCCATCCCTTCATCCAGGCTGTTGATGAACATATTGAAGGGGACTGGACCCAGTACTGACCCCTGGGAGCCCCCACTAGTTACAGACCTCCAGCTGGATTCTGTGCCACTGATCACACCCCTCTGAGCTCTGTCTTTCAGCCAGTTTTCCATGCACCCCACTGTCCATTCATCTGCCCCACACTTCCAAAGCTCCATCCTCTGAGGGTGCTGTGGGAGGCTGTCAGAGCCTTGCTGGAGTCAAGGTAGAACAACATCCACTGCTTTCCCTGTTGCCCAGTGTCAGTTGATCTCAACAGCTGTAAAAACTGGCAACACCAGATGTTTCTGTAGCTACTCAGGAACCACCAAATTATATTAATATCAGTGCAACAAAGCACTTAACTTTAAAAAAAAAATCCTGTAGCAGAATGTGACGTGAATTTGCTGCTTCGTCCCTGCCCCGCACACCTCCAGTGATGCAGATAACGCTGTAGAGCCGGGAGGGAAAAAAGGAACACTTTGAGTTTATTCTCTCCCCAAACAAACAAATTCCCACCCAAAAAGGCGAGTTGGTCCATGTGGGATTCTAAGGGAAAGGTGAGCCCTGCACTTGTTTGGGGTTCTTCAGGGTGGAATGAAGGGCCCCCCCCAAAGGTGTTGAGNGAGCGGCGAGTGGCCGACCTGGAGGGTCAAGTCTCCCAAGTGTCCGAACTACTCGGCACCTATGAAAAGGCCAAGCAGAAAGACCAAGCCGTCATTCAGAAGCTGAAGGACCGCATCGTGCAGTTGGACCTGGAGAACAAAACCCTGGCCATCGCTGCCTCCAGCCGATCCCCCGTAGATACCCACCTAGAAGAATCCAATCTGGATGTTAACGTTCTAAAGGATAAAATGGAGAAGCTGAAGAAGCTCTTGCAGGCAGCGGCGAAGAAGAGCCAGCCCGCTCTGGACATCGAGAAGCTGTGTGAGCTGGAGCTGCCAAAGGGCACTGAGACCGGGGACGGTGAGAAGGCCACTGCTTTGTACTATCAGCAGGAGCTGAAGCAGCTGAAGGAAGAGTTTGAGAGGTACAAGATGAGGGCACAAGTGGTTCTCAAGAACAAGTCAGCCAAAGATGGCAACCTGGCTAAAGAACTGGAGGAAGCTCAAGAGCAGCTGGCTGACCTCAAAGAGAAATACGTTGTGCTTCAGCTGTCCTCCGACGAGATGGAGAAGCAGCACCAGAGAGACATGGAAGCCAAGAAGCAAGAGCTGTCCCAGCTCCAGCAAATCCATCGGCAGGAATTAGAGCGGTGCCAGCTGGAGTACAGGGAGCGGGCGCTGAAGCTGGAGGAGGAGATGCACAAGCAGCGGGACCGAGCGCTGGCGGTGCTGGCAGAGAAGGACCAAGAGCTGGAGCAGCTGAGATCTGTCACGTTGCCTTATGGGCTGCAGGGATCCAAAAATTACCTCGCCTCGGGCGCTGACGTTACCAGCCATGACTCACTGGGTACCGATTCCTCAGAGATGCTCCCCCAGGCTCTTCATCTCTCCGCCACCAGTGAGCCCACCTTCTTCTTGTACGCAGAGCAGCTGGCTCGCAAAGAAGTGGAGATTGTGGCGCTGAGGAAGCAGAAGCACAAGCTGGAAATGCAAGTTCACCAGCTGCAGGAGAAGATCTTGGTGGAGGAGGAGAAGCACCGGGAAGAGGTGGCCGCGCTTCAGAGCGAAATGGAGAAGAACTTCAGAGACAAGAGCAGGGAGGGAGCCAACCTGGAGTACCTCAAGAACATCGTCTACAGGTTTTTGACGCTGCCAGATTCTCTGGGTCGCCAGCAGACCCTCACTGCCATATTGACTATTCTGCATTTCAGCCCAGAAGAAAAGCAAACCATCGCGAAACAGTCGGCTCACGGCAGCTGGTGGCTCTCTGGGAAGAGATGAGGTGCTGGCTTTTCTCCTTCACGTTTTTTGAACAGTGACAGGTTTCTGATTCTTAACTGAGACCACTTCACTCGAGGGGGTGACCTCTTTCCAGCCGTGCAGGGGAGCAGGGAGCTTTCAGCAAAGAATTGGGCTTGAACCCGTGCTGGCAGCACTCATTTAAAGTAGAGCTGTGCCAACTCTGCCACTAGGATCGCAGGGCTTTCCAGCTCCCTGGGGTGAGAATTGCCTCCGAGTTGGAACTTGATTTAGAACAAAAAGATGAAGGTACTGATGCTTTTTTTAAACAAAATTTGAAAAAAAAAAACCCAACTCTCCCTCCCTACCTGTCAGGCAATGAGTGCAATTTGCTTTATCTTCAAACAGCAGACAGGCTTGTGACTCAAAAGATTTAAAGGAAGGGGAGGGAAAGCACTTAATACGGTGCTAAAATAGCATAAGAGAAACGAGCTGAAAACCCACAAGAGTGATGAGTCTTAACCACCAGCATCATCCAAAAGCAGAAAATCTCGAGCCATTTGTCAAAAGTCTTTTTTACCCAGAGCCAAATTTATCCCAGTGGATGCAGCAGCTCCTGGCAGCACCAGGGACCGTGGAGTGGCACCAGCGGGTGTGTGTCATTACTGACTGGGGATGGTCTCTGCAGTTCTGGCTGTTTCCCAGGCAGGAGGGAGGGAATCCCAAATATTGAAGAGTTTGAAGCCCTGCAAGGGCAGCGGAGCCACCAGGATCCCTCACCAGGTCTCAGAGCAGGGACCTGAGCTTTCTCACCCTCTCCGAGGGGGGAACCAGGCTGTTGCAGAAAGCGAAGTGAGGAAAGGCTGAAATAGACACATTGGCCCCTGAAGCAGTGGTTTTCTGAGCCATTTGGGTGAAGTTTTGGATGATCTGCAGTGGTGGTTTTGGAAGCAAGGCGTTGCTCCTGCTGGGACAGAAGCGGCAGCGAGGGGCAGAAGGTGCCAGCTCAGGGGTTAGTGCCTGCCCTGGGCTCACAGGAAACACCAGTGAAGGCCTGGCCTGGACCTGAAATTCTCTCTTAACTTCTTTGCGAGTGGTTAAGCGTGGCTGGAGATGGGGAACAAACTGTTTTACCCTCAAAGCCCAATTTTCACCACTCGAGGGCTGGCTTTACCCCACTGCCTTCCCTTCACCTTCCTTCCCCCTCCCCACTGCCAGGCTGGTGGTTGAGAGAAGGGAAGCAGCCACCCATCTGAAGGGACAGGCTGGGTCCCTGGGGACCTCCCCAGCCAAACCCCTGAGTGTTGGGGCCACTAGAGGGCACCCCCTGGTTGCCCAGTCCCTGGGGACAGGGACCCAGGCACGCAGCATCCGTCTTGCTGCATCCCCCACCTCGGCCCTGGGATGGGACCTGGCTCTGAGAAGTGACACAGGAGCAAAGCAGCGAGTGGCATGGGAGGGCTCAGTGGCCAAGGCTGGCTCCTGGGTGGCCAGTGGGGCTGAGGGGGGTCAATGCTGTGTCTCAGGGGCAGTTCACACGGGGGCTTTGGGCGGTTCTGCGGGGTCAGCAGGGCAGGTTTCTCTGTCCCAAGGGGTGTCTGGAAGTGCCAACACTGCCCTAAGGAAGGGTACACAAGGTCAGGAGAGACACCCCAGAGTGTGCCAGCCGCGGTGTGCCCGCTGCCGCCTCTTGGCATCGCGTTATCCAGGAGCATCCCGGTGAGGCCGGCGGAGCTGTGCTGGCTGGATCTGCTGGAAAAGCACCCACCAGGAGGTGTTTGTGCCAGTATTTAAATGGTCACCGCTCTCCTGAAGCCGGGGAGGGAGGTTTGGCTTCCAGAGATGCTGGGTGGTTGCCTGCAGCCCCTGGGAACCGGCTGCTCCCAGCTTTTACTGCAGCTTCTCGAGCTTTCTCATCTGCGTAGGCAAAAACCTCGCTTGAGTTCTGTTTTTCAGGCACCTGCTTTGTTTTTAATTAAAAGCTTGGCTACTAAAGCGCAACTTCCCGGTCCCAGCGTATGGGGGAAGCGTTTGTAAACACAGGGATTAACTTGTTTTAACAATCCCTGAGCTTCTCCTGAGCCCTGGGGCTGAGTTAACAGGTTCATTTAGCAGCTCTCAGTGCCAGGGAGGCCTTGGCGCAGCCTGGGCAGCTCTTGGGATGGGATGAAGCTCCTCTGGGCAGCTCACACTGTTCTGGCCGGGTTGATGAGCCGTTGTTCCAGCCAGACAAGCCCTGGTGCTCGGCACCATCTACTGTTGCTGGCTGTTGCAGGGCTGAATCTTCACAGGGTTCCTCCTAGGGGTTCCTCGTGCTGGGTTTCAGGAGCTGAGCAGGGCTCCCCAACCTCTGCCATTCAGTCCCCAGCACACGCTGAGAGCTTCAGCTCCTGAGCAGGATGGAGTCCTTTTCTCCTCCCATGCTGTGCCATCCACCCTTGTCCTGCCAAGTTCCCTGGAGTGCTCTCTGTGAACCCCACCTTGCTGAAGGCAAGGGCAGTTCTCCAGCTAATGCAACCCTCAGTGCCAATTTCTCCTCAAAAAACCAAATATATCCTCAGGGAAAACGTGCCCCAGGCAGAGCCTGTGCCTGCTGGAGGTCTCAGGAGGAGGTGACAACACAGAGCAGGCGGCAGGTCCTCGTGCTGGTGTGGACATTGCTCCCAGCCTGCACAGAGACATTGGCAGGACCCACGTGCTGCTCTGGTGGAGGCAACCAGATGGAAATTGGGGAGTTCATTCCAGGAAATGCTCGGTCTCTCAGGCTCCTGGGCTTTGAAACCCTTCTCAAGGACTCGAGTGTTGGCTCAGCCAAGGGATCTGCTGAGAAGAGCCCGGTCTCTGGTCCCAGTTTGGAAAGGTTGAATCCAGTGGTGCCTCTGAAACCAGGAGGATTGCTCAAAATCCTGCCCTGCTGCAGCAGTAGCCGTTCCCACAGCACCCGAGGGTGAGGATGGATCCTCCTGCTCCAGCTTTGCTGCCCAGGCTGCCAGGGGGTCCCTGTCCTGCCTTTGCCTCCTGCTCTCCTGGAAGAGCCTCTGCTGGAGAATGAAGAAACCTGGAAGAGCTCCCAAGTAAGTGGTGGTGGGTTTTGTGATGGTTGTCCCATGGAGCAGGATGGACTCAGCTCCCCCCGGGTGCTCTGTGAGGTGGCTCTTCCCCACCTGGTGAGGTCTGGGGTCCTCCTGGGGCAGGACAAATTACGGGGCCAAGCTGGAGAGAGCCTGGCTGGTGGGATGGAAGAGGCAGTGATGGTGAGAGGGACCAAAGCAGGGTCCAGCTGGGACCATGCTGAGCTGCTGCCCAGTGACCAGCAGGGCTTAAGGAGCCTTTCCTCACCTGATGGAGATAAAAAGGAGCAGCCACAAAGGAGGGAGCTCTGGGGGAACATCTCCAGGAGCTGCCAAAGCACCGTCCTCTGCGTTGCTGCCACCTTGTGCCATTCCTTTCTCCGATCTCCTCCAGCCCCTCTCCTCAGACCTTCCCCCACATCCTTCCCTCCTTTCTCTCCTCAGTTGGCCAAGATCCCTGAAATAAAAGTTAAAAAAAAATAATAAAAGGCCCCTTTTTGAATCATAACTCTGCTGGCTCTTGGGTGAGCTGTGGTTCGAGCGCTGCTGACGGGGCTTGGTGCTGCTGCGCTTCACCGGGTGGCCGAGCCCCTCACTCACGGTGCTGGGGTCTGGGGTCTGGCAGTGCCACCAGCCCTGGCTGCCCACTGGGGTCTTCTCCTCCTCCGGTCTCATGAAAACTCAGCTTGAACAGATGGGAAAAAAAACCTTAGATTTTTTGGCTTGTGACTCATGGAAGCATGAGTGTCTCTGGAGGTGCCCGTGGGCCAGCATGGAGGGGGGTGGGAGTACAAAACACCCCCCCTCCGCCTTAGGGACAGCAGTAGGTGACAGCCTGTGGTGGCCAGAGGTGCTGTGATCGAGCACCAAGGAAATGGAGAAGGAAGGTTGGGTTTTCTGGGGTTTGGTGGTCCTTGTCCACACACTTGAGTGAAAATCACTTGAGAGCAGGGGGGGTTATTGCTGGCACCTGGAGCGGGGGAGGGGAGGCTGGGCTGGGCCTGGGGAGGTGTTTGCTGGCTTAGCAGAACTCCTTGATTTCAAAAATCATCAAAAAAATTATTGAAGATCACAGAACCATAGAATTGTCCAGGTTGGAAGGGAACTTTCAGATCATCGAGCCCAGCCATGGACCTGGCACTGACAAAAACCATCACTAAACCCATGTCTCTAAGCACTGAGTCCACCTGTCTTTTAAATACCCAAAATCTGATTTTCTGAGGCCCCTGTGGGGACAGGAATGAAGCGTTTGTCTTCCTGCATCCTCAGTCCCCTTTCTGTGGAAGTGGAGGAGTTGGGCACCGAGAGCTGCCCCGCTCTGCCCCCAGAGCCTCCAGCCCCCAGGCTGCGGGGGCTCAGCAGGTTGGGGGGAAGCGACGGCATCGCAGAGGGGTCTGGCTCTGCCCTTGGGGGGGTCTGAGCCCCTTCTCTCAGTCGGTGCTGGGCCCTCGAAGCACCGGGCAAACAGCAGCGTCTTGTGTTTCCTGCTGGTGCAGCAAAAAAAGCCCTTCCTCAGAGGAGCCTGGATGAGGGACGTGGTGGTCCTGCCAAATGCAGCCCCCGTTCTCTGGCACCATGTCTCAGACACACACTCCCCCATCACTTGGGGGGCTTCCCCCCCTCCCCCAGAGCTCACTGCTCTGAGCAGCTGGTGGCCGCATCGTGCCAAGGCACCTGCACTGAGCCCTCCTGTCACCCCCTTGGTCCCCAGGCTCCTGGTGTGGGCAGGGTGGCCATCCTGCAGCGCGCTGGCACCGTCTGTGGTCTCAGCACTTGGGTTTGCTTGTGGGGGTTTCCTCTGACCCCTTTCCCGTGCCTCAGTTTCCCCTTTTCACAGGGAGAATCATAGTATGGTTCAGATTAGAAGGGACCTTCAAGCCCCCCCAGTGCCACCCCCTGGGCAGGGACCCCTCCCACCAGCCCAGGTGGCTCCAAGCCCCCTCCAACCTGGCCTTGAACCCCTCCAGGGATGGGGCAGCCACAGCTTCTCGGGGCAACCTGGGCCAGGCTCTCACCACCCTCCCAGCCAACAACTTCTTCCCCACAGCTCAGCTCCATCTCCCCTCTTGCCGGGTCACAGCCTTCCCCCTCCTCCTGGGGCTCCCCTCCCTCATCACCAGTCCCTCCCCACCTTTCCTGGAGCCCCCCACCTTGAGGGACTGGAAGGGGCTCCAAGGGCTCCCCGGAGCCTTCTCTTCTCCAGGCTGAACCCCCCCAACTCTCTCATCTTGTCCCCACAGCAGAGGGGCTCCTCTGGTCCAGCTCCAACAGCTCCATGCCCAAGAAGTCCAGCCTGTGCCTGTAGCAGCCTAGTTTGTGACCGAGCAGTTGGGAGGTGCAGTGGATGAAGAAGGACCACGCTCACATCTGCATCCCCAGGGAGCTGCGTCTCTCGCTGCGGTCCCATGGCCCGGTGGGGCGAGAGGGAGGCACGAAGGAGGCTGGTGCATGTTGGCCTGGTCTCTGGGAGGACGAGGGGCTGATCCCTTCCCTGCTGGCACGTAGCAGCCTGCGTGGCCGCGGGGGAGCCAAGCAGGTTCCTCTGGCTGCACCGTGTCCCCATCCCCGCAGAGGGGGTGTGGAACCAGCCCAGAGAGCAGTGGGAGCTGCGCTGGAGCAACCGGCCGGACACCGGGCTGTGCAGAGAGGAGACAGGGAGGGCTCTCGGGTCATGGCAAACGAAGAGGAACGACCCTCGGCTCTCTCGGATAAGCAGGTAAAGGTGTGTGCCCATGGGAGACCCTCTGCTGAGACCTGGGGAAGGTGCTGCAGCCCCTGCTCGTGCCTCCCCTGCGTGTCCCAGCTGAGGGGGCTTCCCTCCCGCTGGAGATGGGGGGGCAACTGGAGATGGGGGGGCAACGCTACCGGGCTGCTTCAAAGGGCGGCCATGGCTGCTGGCAAAGGGGTCACAGCTGGGGCTTTGCTCACCCAAACGGTGCTTCCCAGAGTGGCTGCTCCTGCTCCACCGTCTCTGCGTGACTCACTGGCCCCGGGACCGTCTGGCTCCGGCGGTCGCTCCGGTTCCTCCCTGGCAGCCTCACGCCATGCTGTCTGCCAGCCCTTCGCAGCCCGGAGCGGGACGCGGCTCCCTGACACTCCCCAGCCCCAGGCGAGGGAAACCAGGGCTCTGTGGCCGGGCAAGCTCAGGGAGGATGCAGAAGGGAAACCCCCTCCTGCAGCCACCACCGAGGGGCTCACCCCATGCAGCAGCACCCCGGGGCTAACGGGGAACCAGCCACCGGCCCCTCCGCTTTGTGGGGGGCTCCCGGGCACAGCCTCTTGGGGAAGACACATTTTCCCCTCGGATTTGCCCGCTCCATGGTGGCCCACTGCTTCGGCTGGGGATGCCCAAAGCTCTGCATCCTCTCACACCATGGGGCAACCGAGGGTCCAGCTGTGGCTCCTCTTGATCTCTCTCCCTCAGGTCTTCGTGCTGACGTGCATCTACCTGCCGGCCTCACTGCTGAGGTGGGTTCTGCCCCCCAGCCCTTCAGCTGTGGCTGGGCCATGCTGACCCCCACCCACCCCACACCCCTGCCAGCCCCTGCCCATCTCGGGGGGAAGCTGAGCACAGGGTGCCCCCCAGGACGGGCTCAGCAGGAAGCCCCTGTGCCGGGGCACCCCCATTTCTGCTCCACCGGGACATTAACACCCAGCTCTGTCTCTTCCAGCCTCCTGGGCAGTGGGTCGGTCCTCGCTGTCACCTCCCGGCGGAGACGATGCTGCCACATCCAGGTGAGTGCCGCTGACTCCAGGG
Organism: Nycticryphes semicollaris; assembly: GCA_013400055.1. Lineage (NCBI taxonomy): Eukaryota > Metazoa > Chordata > Aves > Charadriiformes > Rostratulidae > Nycticryphes > Nycticryphes semicollaris. The sequence goes on along the minus strand of VXBJ01003792.1, from coordinate 151,201 downwards.
GACACCGGGATGGGTTTTGTCCCCAGCTAAGCCCCAGGCAGCACAAGCTGCTGCACAGTGGGGCTGGAGGGGGAGGTGGGAGATGCAGGATGCTCACACCAGCCTGTGTGGGGAGCAACTGGTCCCTGCTCCACTCCCAGCCAGCCCAGGGAGGGCTGTGGCAGCTCTGCAGAGGCAGGGTGACACTGCCAGCCAGCCCTAACACTGTGTCCTGTCCCCCAGCTTCGCCCCCTTTTCCTCCTTGCCCTGGCAGATTTCCTGGCTGCCACCACACTGCTGGGCACGGCCACCATCCAGCTGCTGCCAGCCCGGCTCTTCATCCCGGCATACGCTGCCTGCCCCTATGGACAGATGCTGGCCACGGTAAGGGCATCAGATCACCCCATGGGGCTGAGGACTCCCTTCAGTACCACTGGGAACAGCTGAGACCTGGCTGCAGGCTGGAGTGTCCCCAGAAAAGTCCCAGGGTGAGGAACTTCTTCTCCTACCGAGAAATGGCTCCTCTTCCCCTTGTCACTGTCCTGAGCCACCGAGGCTGGTTCCTTGGGGAAATGTGCCCAGTGTTTCTCCCCAGCCTCAGTGAGGAGAGCACCATGTCTGTCCCCATGGTGTCCCTATCACCCCCACCACGCCCTGCCACCAAATCTGGGGTGGCAAACCCAAGTGGAGCCTCCTGCATGAGCAAAGCAGAACCTGGCTCTCCCCTGTGCCTGTGGCTCCACTGGCTCCTCCCTGCCCTGCCTGGTCCATGGACCACCAGGCTCATCCCACTGGTGATGGGGCCTTTGCCTCAGCCATACAGGGGGACAGGGACCAGGAGGGGGGTCCAGCAGCATGGGACCAGCTCTGCTCCGCTTTGCACATACCAGCCTTCACAGCTGCATAGGGCACAGGGCGACCATCACTGGGGTTTCAGGCCTGCTGGCAGGACACAGAGGCAAAAGCCTTTTCATGCCACCTACAGCCCAGCATGGACCCAAGTGCTCAGTGCTGGTGCCACCCAGTCCTCTTCCCCAGGGCGAGTGCAGGGACAGCACGAGGCCGTTTGATTTTGATGCCACATCTCAGAGAGTTGCTCCGTCACTGGGCGACTTCTCCTGGCACAGCTCTGCTGGGGGGGGACAGTGGGGACATTGGGGTGCAGAGCCCCAGGAGGGATGGGGTAAGGTGCCTTTGGGGCGCAGCAGGAGCACCCTCTCCCTCTCCTCTCCCAGACTTTCTACGCCGTCTCGTTCCTGATGGTCATTGTCTACGCGTATGAAGCCTATCGCACCGTCCAGGGCTGGAGAGCCTGGCACGTCGCAGCCCTGCAGGTCAGTGGCCACCAGCCACGGTGCAGCCCAGCATCACCCTTCCTGCACCTGGGGAGGAGTGAGGGGGGCCTGAGGGCAACCCCTGTCCCTGGGCATTAGTGGCTTCCCCTGTGCCCTGTGTCCCAGCGGAGTGGGGTTGGACACTCGAGCAGGGATCTGCAGTCACCAGTGCATTCCTCCCTGCAGGAGAGGAGCGGGTGCCTGGAGAGCCTGTGGCAGGGGCTGCCCTACATCCTGGCCTGGTAGGTGCCCGCCACTGGCCCCTCACCCCTTCCTGCCCCTCTGCTGAGTGCCCACTGGGATGGCCCCACTCACCTCCACCTCCCCCTGCAAGGCTGGTGCCTGCCCTCACCCTCCTGGGAGAGCTGATCGCTCATGGCACATCCACCACCACCGACATCGCCCCAAAACCCATCGAGCCCATCCTGCCGTGGAGAGGAAACCACTCCCATGAGACCTACAGCCTTTACTGCTCCAGGTACCCCGCTGTCCTGCCACCGTGACCCCCAGGGGGGAGCCAGGGTTGGGCACCCCCTCTCCCTTCCCAATGGGCTTGGGCACACCTGTGGGTGGTGAAAGGCTTTGGGGTGGTGGAAGGAATCAAAACCTGCCCCAGGGAGGCTGCTGTGGCACTCGGGGACAGCTACCAGCACTCTCTGTCCTGCAGCTGCCTGCTCCTCATCCGCCGTTCCCAGGATATCTGCTTCCAGGTGAGTGCTTCCAAGTGCCCATCCATCCCACCGACCCCTCTCCCCATCCACAGAATCATAGAGTGGTTTGTGTTGAAGGGACCTTCAAGTCCCCTCAGGGCCCCCCCAGTGCCACCCCCTGGGCAGGGGCACCTCCCACCAGCCCAAGTGGCTCCAAGCCCCCTCCAACCTGGCCTTGAACCCCTCCAGGGATGGGGCAGCCACAGCTTCTCGGGGCAACCTGGGCCAGGCTCTCACCACCCTCCCAGCCAACAACTTCTTCCCCACAGCTCAGCTCCATCTCCCCTCTTGCCGGGTCAAAGCCTTCCCCCTCCTCCTGGGGCTCCCCTCCCTCATCACCAGTCCCTCCCCAGCTCTCCTGTAGGACCCTTTAGATGGAGGGTGTCTGTATGTCTGTCTCAGAAGGACCCTGGGAAGGCAGGGGGTGGGTGGGCAGATGCTGGTGGAGAGATGGGGCAAGGATGTCCTTGCTTGAGCGGAGGCAGAGGAGCAGCTCCCAGCCCCATCCCTGGCTGCTCCGGTGCCATGGGGCTCATGGCATGGCTCAGCCCTGCCCCAGTAAAAGGAGCCACATGGAGCCATGGCCCCACTGATTCCCCACTGCCTCTCAGTACGTAGGTAGGAAGGATGTGGGCCTGGAGGGGAAAATCATCTTCTTCTTGTACCTGCTGCTGGTGCTGAGCTGCTGCACGGTAAGCCATGGGCCTGGTGGGGCGAGCGGGGGCCCGGTGGCAGTAGCCAGAGACCCCTGGGCTGACACCGCTCCCATCGCCCAGCTCCTCTACCGCAGGGTGAAGCTCTGGTGCCGGAGGAATGTGGCAGAGCCCTTGCTGACCCTGGAAAAGGATGGTTTCGCAGGCAGGAGCATCCGCAGCGTCAGCAGGGTCTCTCACTACTTCCAGCTGGTTTTCCTGCTCTGCTGGGCTCCAGGCAAGTCAGGGTGGGGATGGCGTCTGGCACCCACAGCCCCTTTGTTCCAGGGCTGAGACAGCCCCCAGGCCCGAGAGAAGAGGCTGAGATTCAGAATCCCAGTAGAATACTATGGGGTTGGCAAGGACCTGTAGAGCCCCCCCAGTGCAAGGTCCTGCCACAGCAGTGTCACCCCCAGCAGGTCCCACAGGAACGTCTCCAGGGGGCTTGGAATGTCTCCAGAGAAGGAGACTCCACCACCTCTCTGGGCAGCCTCTGCCAGGGCTCTGCCACCCTCACCCCAAACAAGGGCCTCCTCAGGCCCCTCAACATCCTGATGGTCCTCTGCTGTGACCTCTCCAGCTGTTCCCTGTCCTGCAACTGGGGAGACCACAACTGGGCCCAGTGCTCCAGATGGGGCCTCCCCAGGGCAGGGCAGAGCAGAGGGGCAGGATGACCTCCCTCCACCTCCTGGCCACCCTCTTCTGGATGCCCCCCAGGATGCCCTTGGCCTTCTTGGCCACCAGGGCCCCTTGCTGCCTCCTGGGCATCCTGGTGTCCCCCAGGACTCCCAGCTCTTGTTCCTCAGAGCTGCTCTCCAGCAGGTCCCCCCCAACCTGTCCTGGGGCAGGGGCTGATTCCTCCCCAGGGACAGCATAACTGACTGAATAACTGCAAAGGCTCTGGGTGTTTGTAGGACCTGAGGCTGGGCAGAAGGAGAGGATGAGTCCCACCAACATCTGGTTTAACCCACCCAGCTCTTACAAAGACAGGCTTTTCCATCACGATCACCTGAGCCACAGGGTGGATCAAGTTTGATGGACCTGATTTTAATTAGACTCACATCCTGGTGGGAGCCCATTTGTGCTTTCAGCCTCCCAGAAACCTGTGACAGTGAGTTCCCTGAGGTCCTCATGAGGGTGATGGGAAACACCTCGTACACATCAGTGTTTGTCCTACATAGACCCTTGTGCCAGGGGAAACAAATCGTGATGGGGAAGAACATTTGCCACTTGGGGAGGGAAAACTCTCGATGAAGCATTATCAGAGAGAGGGAAACTAAGACTTGTCCTTCTTTTGCCTTTCATCCGCAGCCTTCCTCCTCACCCTCCTCTCCTTCACCAGCATCAAACCTGCCTCTGTCTTTGTCCTCTATGTTGCTACAGTAAGTAAAAACCTGGTTTCCTGGGCTTCAAAGCTGGGACATTTGTCCCCATCAGATGTGTGAGAGGTGATGAGTTTGGGGGGACCCTGGTGGGACGGGGGTGCTGTAAGGGGTCAGCTCTCCCTTGTTTTAGTTGACCACACCCAGAGGAAGGTCATCTTGCGGCCAAGAAGGCCAAGGGCATCCTGGGGGGCATCCAGAAGAGGGTGGCCAGGAGGTGGAGGGAGGTCATCCTGCCCCTCTGCTCTGCCCTGCCCTGCCCTGGGGAGGCCCCATCTGGAGCACTGGGCCCAGTTGTGGTCTCCCCAGTTGCAGAAGGAGAGGGAAGTGCTGTTGGTGGAGAGGGCAGAGGAGAGGAGCAGGAAGATGGTGAGGGGCCTGGAGCATGTCTCTTGGGAGGAAAGGCTGAGGGAGTTGGGTGTGTTTAGTGTGGAGAAGAGAAGGCTGAGGGGGGATGTGATGAAGGGGGGGGGTGAGGAGGATGGGGCCAGTGTTTTTGCAGTGGTGGCCAGTGAGAGGAGAAGAGGGAGCGGGCCCAAAGTGGCCCATGGGAAGCTGCATCTGAAGGTGAGGAGGCCCTTGTTTGGGGTGAGGGTGGCAGAGCCCTGGCAGAGGCTGCCCAGAGAGGTGGTGGAGTCTCCTTCTCTGGAGACATTCCAAGCCCCCTGGAGACGTTCCTGTGGGACCTGCTGGGGGTGACCCTGCTGTGACAGGGGCTTGCACTGGGGGGGGCTCCACAGCTCCCTTCCAGCCCCTGCCAGTCTGTGATTGCCGTGTCCCCCTGCCTGGGCACTGACAGGGGCTGACCCCCAGCATGTGGAGGGCAGTGGGGTTTGCAGCCCAGGGGCAGGTAAAGGCAGCACTGGCTGCTTCTCTCTGTCTCGCAGGCCCTGACCATCTCCCTCCAGGGCTTCCTCCACAGTTTGGTCTATGGCTGGATGCGGAGAAACTTCCGTCAGGAGGCGGTGGGCGAGAGACCTTCCCTGCAGCACCCCCCGGACCTCCAGGCTTTCTATGACGAGACCCTGGGGGCTGGTCCATAGGCTGCCCCCTGGTCTGGGCTGCCCTGAAGCCTGGGTGGGATTTGCAATGTCCCCAGCAGCTCCCCCTCATCCCACCCACAGCCGGGCAGGATCTCCCTGGACTCATCCCTTGGTGCCTGGAAAGGCTGGAGCAAAGGCAGGGTTCTGACCACACTGGGGGCTGCACCGGCTCTGTCTCCATGGGGAATCCCACCTGTAGCCCCTCAGTGTCCCACCCCCTGCACCACACAGACACCAAAACCTGGAGTAGCCACAGCAGGGAGATCCATCAGAAGGTGGGACAGCCTGGAAGAAGGACATCCCTGTTCTGTACCTTGGTTGTTGGCAGCAGGAGGGCTCCACAGGCTCAGGAGCGCTCAGAGGCCATGGGAGGAGGCTGGTAGCACACAAATTTGGCAGCCCCCAGCCCTTACAGCGACTGAGCATCGACAGGGGCTACCCCAGGGGAGGTGGCGGTTCTTTCTGGTTTGTTTGGGCTTGTCTGGGTTCTGCTTTCAGCCAGAGCAATCACAGTTCCTCTGTGGGGTTTGGGAGAAGGTGCTTAAATAAAAGTGTGATGGTCGAGGTGCTCCTGGGCTTTGCCTCTGTTGGAATAACAGCAAACAGGGGGCTCGTGTCTCCATTCTGCTTCGGGGGGAGGTTCCTGGCCAAGGCTGTGTCCACAGAGATGAAGGAACCATGGATGGGGGGGTCTTGCCCCCACAGCCATCCTGCCGGCCCCCATCTTCTCCACCATCAAATAAGTCAGCCTGAATACTTGCTCCCACCACCCCTACTTCTGGGGCTGGGAGTCCTCAAGCCCCATCAACCTGTGTGAAGACAAACCCTTGGGGGTGTTGGTGGGGCTGCACTTGCCCCCATCGTGCTCAAACATCACCAAAGAGCACTTTTGGAGACCTCTGGCTGAGGGAAAACTGCTCAGGGCACGAGCTGAGGTGCCATCAAAAGCTGCCAAGGCTGGGGATGGAGTCAGTGCTGAGGGGCTCAGGAGTACAGGGGGTGAGAGCCCACCAGGGCTGGGGTGGGTGAAATNCCCCCCACCTTGAGGGACTGGAAGGGGCTCCAAGGGCTCCCCGGAGTCTTCTCTTCTCCAGGCTGAACCCCCCCAACTCTCTCTCAGCCTGTCCCCACAGCAGAGGGGCTCCAGCCCCCTCAGCAACTCCGGGGCCTCCCCTGGTGTCCTGTTCCAACAGCTCCATGTCCTTCCTGGGTTGAGGATTCCAGAGCTGGAGACTCTGATGGGGACTGATGGCCATGAGTGACCAAGCTCAACCACAGCTCTGCAGAGAAACCCCACTCCCAACCAAATAAATCTATTAAAGCCCCCAAACCAGGTTGCAGCTTGGCTTAATTTTTTTTTTCTTTTTAAACTAATAATTTTCTACTATACATTAGTGCTTCAGTCCACCAGAGTCACAGCAGAGCTATCGCACGGAGGCGCACAGGGACTCTATATACAGCACATACACTGTGCAGGCCGGGCTGTCCCTACGGAGCTTCCCACAGGATCTGTCCCTACGGGGAGGTGTCTCCTCACTCGCCCTCTTCCAGGCTGGAGCTGGTGGGGTATCAAGCAGCATCTGGCTCTCCCTGCCTGGATCTGGAGGGGNCACAGCTCTGCAGAGAAACCCCACTCCCAACCAAATAAATCTATTAAAGCCCCCAAACCAGGTTGCAGCTTGGCTTAATTTTTTTTTTCTTTTTAAACTAATAATTTTCTACTATACATTAGTGCTTCAGTCCACCAGAGTCACAGCAGAGCTATCGCACGGAGGCGCACAGGGACTCTATATACAGCACATACACTGTGCAGGCCGGGCTGTCCCTACGGAGCTTCCCACAGGATCTGTCCCTACGGGGAGGTGTCTCCTCACTCGCCCTCTTCCAGGCTGGAGCTGGTGGGGTATCAAGCAGCATCTGGCTCTCCCTGCCTGGATCTGGAGGGGAAAAGGGCAAGAAGGGTTCAGCCCCCCCCAAGCTTCACCGACATCTGCCTCCAGAACGGGTAGAGGAGCCCCAAGACTCTCCTACTTCCAGCCCAAAAGAGAGCGGGAGGGGTCTCTCCCCACCACCCCCGCGCAGGGGCTGCTCTGTCAGCTCCCTCCCAGCAAAGCTGCAAAAAATCAGACCCTCCAACATCTATTTTCAGCAAGTGGGCCAGCCCCAGGAGGTATCTCCTTGCCCAAGGCAGAGCTCCAGCTCTCTTGTACATTACTAGAGCGCACAAACTCGTTTTTTTCCAAGCAGAATAAATTACATTTGGAGGCCAGCTCCTCTCTGTGGAGCTCTGGTAGCTGTTGTCATTCACCCAGGACCCCACCACCATCTCTGGAGAGCTCTGATCCTGCAGATGCACCAGCCCCTTCTTCTTCTCTCATCCCTGCCTTGGAGAAAAGACAACAGTGTTCCAGGTGCAGCAATTCATCCTCCCGCTCCCACCACAGCTGAGGCTCTGGCTGGCAGGAGTCAGGCTGCTGAACAGGCAGCGACAATATTTTCACATCATTTGCAGGTGGGGGACGAGCATCTCTCTGGTTACCATCCTGAAAATACCTCAACCCCCCTCCAGCGCTGGTCCTGCTTCTTCCAGGTGGGATGATGGTGCTGGGGAGTTTTGAGAGCCTGAGCAGTAGCTAAAGATGGATGTGTACAGATGGGCCAGGCGTGTTTCACACCGCCGCTTGCACACTGGTGGGAGCCTGGGTGGCACCTTCTGACCCACCAACAGCCACACAGGGAAGAGTTTCTCATTTCCAGGCCCCGAATCCAGCTCCTCGAAGCAGGACCAGGTGAGAAGAGTGCATGGGGTTCCCCGTTTCTGCTACAGCTCCGACCCACGTGGTCAAAATCATCTGCAGCGGTGAGCAAGGTCCAGATCAGGTCACGGTGGCTGGATCAGGGAAGAACTTTCCTTTCCAGTGGCTGGGAGCAGGGTGGGAGGACCCTTCCTCCTCCCAGAGAGTCCCATCACCGTGCTCAGTGGTGGTGCAGCACAGCCTGGAGATCCTCTGGCAAGGAGCCGATGATGGTCTCGATGTAGAGGCCCACACGCTGCAGAGTTTCCTCCTTCACGGGGAGGTGCTGGCACCTGGCTCGTACCTACGGGGACATGGGGGAGAGGAACGGAGGGATTTCATAAGAGCTTTCAAAGCTCCTCTTTCCACTTTGAGGAAACTCCGTGTTGTCTCTTTAGTTGGGGGTACAAGACAACAGACAAAACTGCCACCTGAGCCTCAGGGAGATGAAAAGAGAACCCTGAATCCTTTCCTACACAAACACTAAAATGTCGTGACTGTCCCGTTTGCCAGTTCTCCAAATCAGGGAGCGAGACCCAAGTTTTCCAAGCTACAAGTGTGAGCAGTGTCCCTGGTCTCTGCCGGCCACAGAGGTGCAGACAGAAAGGAAGGAGCACGGGAAGAAGGGAGGAAAACTTACCAACTTCTCACGAAGTTTTAGCACCAGGTCTACGATCTCCACCTCAGACTTGTCCTTCATCCAGGCCACGATGTTCTAAAGAGAGAGAAGAGCTTTCTTCAGGGGACATTACTTCTTTACAGAAGCTTTTCTCAAAGAAATACCCCTAAGCAAAGCCTGAAATAAAAGCCAGGAGGAGGTTTCTCATTCTTTTTCACAACTCTGCTGACAGCACTTAGGCCTAGACAGAGCTCTCTCCACAATTGTGACCATGACAGCATCAAGCTTGTGACTGCAAGAGGAGAGTCAAGGACAGAGGCAGTAAAACACAGGTTCCTCTCCTCCAGCCAGCACCAGGAACCTTGTGCTGTGGCCAGGATTGAAATCTATTTGCCAGATTCGAGCCTGTTAAAGAAGGAGCCAGCTTTGGCCTTCCCCACACCCTGCTGGAGAACCTGCCCTGCTGACCAGGGAAGTGAATGCTGGAGTTGAAGATACCCCTGGGTAAGACACCAGAGCTTCCAGGACTCCCCCAGTTTAAGAAGCTCCACCAGCATCACTACTAAAAATCCTGCTGATTTTCATTAGAGTCCTGGGGTACACCAGGATGCCCAGGAGGCAGCAAGAGGCCCTGGTGGCCAAGAAGGTCAAGGGCATCCTGGGGGGCATCCAGAAGAGGGTGGCCAGGAGGTGGAGGGAGGTCATCCTGCCCCTCTGCTCTGCCCTGCCTGCCCTGGGGAGGCCCCATCTGGAGCACTGGGCCCAGTTGTGGTCTCCCCAGTTGCAGAAGGACAGGGAACAGCTGGAGAGGTCACAGCAGAGGACCATCAGGATGGTGAGGGGCCTGAGGAGGCCCTTGTTTGGGGTGAGGGTGGCAGAGCCCTGGCAGAGGCTGCCCAGAGAGGTGGTGGAGTCTCCTTCTCTGGAGACATTCCAAGCCCCCTGGAGACGTTCCTGTGGGACCTGCTGGGGGTGACCCTGCTGTGGCAGGGGCTTGCACTGGGGGGGCTCCACAGCTCCCTGCCCACCCCACAGCACTCTGGGGTTCTGTGCCCTCAACTCCCAGCTTCCAGGCCTGAGAAGTACCACCCTGGCCTCAGTCTGAACCCCTGGAACATACTGCTTCACAGATGGCCTCCAAATGAAGGGCCTCCAGCTTCTGGGTCATTTCCTTGTGCCTCTGACGGTACCAGCCATCAAAGTTGGGAGACTTGAAGAAACGCCTGCAGGAGGAGAAGTGACAGTGAAAAGGAGACAGAGGGGAACCCAGAGAAGCACACTGACTCCACTGCACACAGGTCCCCCTCCTGCAGCAGCAGACAGATGTGAGCGCAAGAGACATCCTGACTCATGGTGTCATTAGGGACAGCAACCGATTCCACGCTAATACACTCTTTTCCTACGCGGTCTGTTCCAGGGGCTTCTCTTCTGCCAGGTATTAACGTGATACAGCTCAGCAGCTTTAGCAGATTGTCACCAAGAGAGGGACAATCATGCCAGACTCAAGCCTCAGCCAAGGCAAGAAGTGAGGCTCTTTGCCCTCTCTAGCCTTTTTTTGCCCCATTTTTCCTTGGGAGTTATGACAGTTGGGAGTTAGGAGTTGGGACTCAGCCTGGGGAAGAGAAGGCTCCGGGGAGCCCTTGGAGCCCCTTGCAGTCCTTCAAGGTGGGGGGCTCCAGGAAAGGTGGGGAGGGACTGGTGATGAGGGAGGGGAGCCCCAGGAGGAGGGGGAAGGCTTTGACCCGGCAAGAGGGGAGATGGAGCTGAGCTGTGGGGAAGAAGTTGTTGGCTGGGAGGGTGGTGAGAGCCTGGCCCAGGTTGCCCCGAGAAGCTGTGGCTGCCCCATCCCTGGAGGGGTTCAAGGCCAGGTTGGAGGGGGCTTGGAGCCACCTGGGCTGGTGGGAGGGGTCCCTGCCCAGGAGGTGACAGAGGGTGGCACTGGGGGTTTTGAAGGTCCCTTCAACACAAACCCTTCTGTGGTTCTATGATTCTATGACAGCTGGGGTACTTCAGTCACATTCCTCTGCAGCATCTTGCTTAATTCCCCACCTTTCCTGATTTTTAAAGCTTTCAACCATTTGCCAGCAGGGACATAAATCCCATAGGATCAGTGATTTACATGTCTCCTGCATAAAGGGTTCACCCCAGCTACCTCAAAGGGTGTGCAGCTCGCACCTCCCCAGTGCAGTGCACTAACGAGCCTCTGGTTTTAATGAGCTGTGCAGGAAACTGAACAGGGGGCAGCACAACACCTGGTTTTACCTCACAGCCTTACAGAATTTTAGACCCAATTCAACACGAATACAGTAACTGAAGGAGCGGGGTTGTGGCAGCAGAGAAAGGAAAAGATGAGAAAGACCAAGATGTTACAAGAGCTGAGCAACAGCCCCTTCACAGCACGTTCCTTGCAGCTCCTCCATTAACAGCAGGGACACCTCAAACGCTGCATTTCAGCATTTTCCTCCACTGCGAGTGTCACACTTTGTGTCCCTTCCAGCCACCTCCTCAGGCCACCTGCAGGGAGCACCTCCCCAGCAGAACCCAGTAGATGTTTATACCGCTTCTGTTTTGCAGCTTCAAGGACCTTTACACCCAGCCAAGATCTCCAGATGTTACCGGGACACAGACCAGGTTACAATTAGGAACTTAAGGAACACAAGGAATAGAATATGCACGAAATCTCACACAGGTAAGAACCCTGGAAAGTGTAAACTCCAGCGTGTCCATCGCTGGGCTGCCAAACCTCAGCCGATTTACTGAAGCAGCCTGTTGTTTGTTACTGTTTTGCAAAATATTAGATATGCAAAATGAAATGCCCACCACACCCACTCCATGAGGACTGGAACCACTGGTTTTCCATTAGATATGTTAAAGCCCCAAATGGTACAAACATTATTACAGCAGCAAAACATACCGCTCCTTGATCACCGTCTCTGCTCATTTTCTGGAGCTTCTTCCCTTCTCCATATTCCAGACATCACCCATGTCCCTTCCCACTGAGACACCAATTTCTGGACCTTTCCCACTGATATTGTGATGTGTCTTCTCCATCCCATTTATAACTAATTGACCCTTACAAGAAAGGTGGACCAGCTCTCCTGCAAGCTCTCTTAAGTTCTTCCCTGAAGAAACTACATCCTTCTGTGTTCTACCAGCACGACCACCACACAGGAAAAATGAATTCTGCACCCAGTTCTGGGCTCCCCAGTTCAAGAGAGACTGGGAACTACTGGAGAGAGTCCAGCATAGGGCAACAAAGATGATGGAGGGGTTGGAGCATCTCCCTGGTGAGGAAAGGCTGAGAGAGCTGGGACTCTTGAGCCTGGAGAAGAGAAGGCTGAGGGGAGACCTTCTTCATGCTCCCAAGGATCTGAAGGGTGGGTTGAAGGAGGATGGAGCTGGACTCTTCCCAGTGGTTCCCAGTGACAGGACGAGGGGCAACGGGCACAAACTGGGACCCGGGAAGTTCCATTCAAAGCTGAGGAGGAACTTGTTTGGGGTGAGGGTGTCAGAGCCCTGGCAGAGGCTGCCCAGGGAGGGTGTGGAGTCCCCTTCTCTGGAGACCTTCAAGCCCCTCCTGGATGCAGCTCTGAGTGATGTGCTCTGGGTGATCCTGCTGTAGCAGGGGAGTGGGACTGGGTGAGCTCTAGACGTCTCTTCCAACTCTGACAAGTCCCTGATTGCATGATTACATGAAATACCTGAACAGAATTTGTCCTGAATTGTCCTGAATTCTGCTGGATGAAGACCTGTGAGTCTCTGCACCCCAGGTCCGGACACTTCAAAAAGAAAGCCTCCCCAGAGGACAATAAACAATACAGCGAGGCAGAGACAAGTTCCCTTCTCCAGCAGCGAGGGCTTAGTTTAAGCTCCTGGAAGGGCAGAGCTGAGAGCATCAAAACCCGACTGGATCTAATTATTTAAGAGATTGCTTAAAACAGGGGATTGGTTCTGCCCTGCACTCACTTTTCCCAACCAACATCACTCCTCATAGACACTGGCTCTTCAGCTGACCAGCCTCTGTCCTGAAACTCCCTTTCTGCTCCCAGATCTGTCTGAGGGTTTGAGGTTCGTTACGACCCGCACCAGCCGGTCAGGGGAAACAGTGAGTAATTCATTCCCAAAGTCCTACCTGTAGAGGCCCAACCAGTCGCCCTTGAGCACACAGGTGAGCTGGGGACCAGCGTGCTCGAGGGTCTTCATGAAATCTTCCTGACGGAAAGGACGGATCTGCGGAGGATTCTGTGCAACAGAAAGACCACGTTACACAGCACCCAACAGAAATGGGGGGGTGAGGGAGGGTGAGAAACGAGGTCTGTATTTGCAATGGAAGAGGCTGCACATGGCAGACTTAATGAGAGCATCCTGGTATGAGGTAAAACGAACCAATTCTCTGTTTTACAACTTTACTTTTCTTTTATCTGGGCCTCTTCTAACTCACTGAACTTTGAATTAACAGCAGGTTGTTCCAAAACTGTTCCCTCTATCAGAGATCAGACCTGATCACACCAGGGATGGTGCAGAGAGGCCCTGGATTATCCTTATTGCTGGAACAGCCAAGGGCAGGGAATGGCAGGATTTGCCCCCTTGGAGGGTCAGAAGCAGAAAAGCATCGAGGGGTCACCCCTGTGGGGAGGAGGGGACAGGACAGGGGACCCCAAACTGACCCACAGCGTATTCCATCCCATCCGCATCCTGCACAGTTAAAAAGCTGAGGGATCAAAGGGTCAACTCTCTGTCCGCGATGGCCCATGTCCAAGGAGGACCCTGTCTGTTCCTCTGCCTTTGATCCCCATCCCAGCATTCCTGACTCCAGAGCTGGAATCCAGCTCCTGTCAGTCACCGAGTCCAGGCTGGGACTTGTCCCAATGCTTCTGGTGACATAATCCTCATCCTGGGAGCTTGATACAGTTTTGTATATACTGTAGACTTTTTTTCCTTTTTAAAATTTTCTTTTTATTATTTATTATTTTATTATAATTTATATTTTCATTAAAGTAGTTCAGCTTTTTTCTAAACTCCTCAATCTCTTTAATCCCTTCCTCTCCTCTCTTTTTCTTGGGAGGGGGGGACCCTCAAGTGTTGTTCTGATTGGTCAAAACCAGGAGAGACACACAGGAGCACCCAAACTCCAGCCTTGTGAGTAAGATTCAAATGAGGCTGACAATAGCCGAGCTCACTGCAAAACAGGAAGCATCTGGCCCAATACTCACTTCAGCTTCTTTTTTTTTCTGTTGTTGTTGTTGCTGTTAAAGGAGTGATAACCCTCTTCCTTTGAGGAGGGAAGTTCAGTGAGAGTACCCGAGCATGGGATCAGCATATGGCAGAACTATTCCCAGTCCCCGCAGCCACAGGAAAGCAGAAGCGACTGGAAAAGTCAACGTACCTTCCATGGAGTAATGGCTCTCTGCAGAGGCATCAGACTTGCAATATAATGCTCCTGAGAAGAAATACCACGACCCCCAGAAAAGGAAAACAGATGTTACAACAATCGAGGAGGCTCTTGCGCGGTCACAGGGTGTGATGGGCTCCAACACACCACAGCACAACCAACAGCCTCCTACTCTCGCTGGTTTTTTTATTTCACAGCTGTATTTTAGATGAGCCCAAGTGTCCCAGCTCATTTCCCACGAGGGACCAGGCCACAGGACTACACTGCATAATCCCAAGCACGTGGGAAAAGCTCAGGTGGGACTTGAAGTTGAGAAGAGCTCCATCCTCCCACGTTCTGCCTCCCGAGATGAAGTAGAAAAGAAAGTGGAGGAGCCAAAGTGGGCCAACTGGGTGGTCCCCTCAAAAAGCAGCTTTCTAGTAGGACTAGACAGGGAAGGCTTTGAGGGCAAGCACTCACTGAAATTTGCCTGAAGGTGGTGATGACCACATGGACAGGCTCTGAAACGCTACAAAAAAGCTCCCCAAAGCCAGAAGGGAGGGTTTCACACTGGCTATGGGTCTGATTCCAGCATTAGAAGGGAAAAGGAGCATTTTGGGATCCTGTCCCTTTCTAGAACCCCAGAGTGCTGTGGGGTGGGCAGGGAGCTGTGGAGCCCCCCCAGTGCAAGCCCCTGCCACAGCAGGGTCACCCCCAGCAGGTCCCACAGGAACGTCTCCAGGGGGCTTGGAATGTCTCCAGAGAAGGAGACTCCACCACCTCTCTGGGCAGCCTCTGCCAGGGCTCTGCCACCCTCACCCCAAACAAGTTCCTTCTCATGTTTAGATGGAACTTCTTATGTACTTGTGTTCCCTGAATTCCTGCTTTGACCACCCGCTGAGAAGAGCAGAGGTGGCATTAGAACCAAATGTCATGAAACACCTATTCCTACAGGGCAGGAACCAAACGATGCTCTGGATATTCAACTGCTGGATATTCAACCTGCAAACTTTCATGCTGATTACTGAAATCTGCATCCAAGAGACATCTAGTTCCTCTCCATGGAGTAAAACATCTCTAGAGGGTGCCAGGTCCTGAATCTACTCAGGAACAGGTGAATAAAAGAGGACAAGTGCCAACTTGTCACTCCGTCCTCTCCTCCCCTGTTCCCCTCCGCTTCCCACCGCCCCCGACACATCCCCGTGCGACTCACCAGGGGGATAATGAAACTCTGGGTGAGCTCCAGGAGGTGACGCCTCAACAGGGCGCTCTGGACTTCAGAGGGGCGTTTCCGCTGGATCCCCTGCGAAGCACGAGCACAGGTTCCCAGAGTAACTTACCCAGAGCGACACCAGAGTAGCAAATTGTGAGCAGCCAGACCCAAACGGTCTGGAAAACCACCCAAAACGCCTATTCCGCTCTCTAGCTGAGCGTTTCACTCGCACCCCGCTACAGAGAATCTGGTTTTTACAGACTATTTATTTCTAAGGATTATTCTCACTCAGGTTATCATTAGCATTTAATCCATATTATTAAGTGAAAAAATGTAAACCTGGCACAATAAACACCTCAAACCATAGGGGGCTAAAACCCTTGCACACTTTTGGGGAGTTTTGTCTGATTAAAACAAGCTGTTGGTGCAGGTTCCCCATAAATGACACACAGGACGGAGGACAGAGTGGAGACTGCTTACCTTCAGTAGCCTTTTTATCAGGGTTTTGTCTTTGTGAAGAAATGTTTTATAAGAGGTATAGATGCCTGGAATGAAAAAGAGCCCCCAAATCAGAAAAAAAAAAAAGCCCCAAACTTTGCCCATGCATCTAAAGGAGGCTCTAGATTTTATATTATTATACATTATTATATAACAGAACTGAAATTCCCAGCACAGACCCTGGCAGCTCTATCTGTGTGTAATTACAAAAATTATTAAAAAAATCATTACAAAAATGATGAAAGTGCTAATGCAGCCAGTACTCACAGCAGGATTAAAGGACACTACAAGGGATCAACCCAGCTGGGAAACAGCTCTGCGGGAAGGGCCCTGGGGGACAAGAAGCTGGAGATGAGCAAGCTGTGGGGCTTTGGGAAGCCACTTGAACACTGGGCTGCATCACCCAGGGCATCACCAGTGGAGAGAAAGAACCATTGTCCCGCTCTACCCAGCGCTGGTCAGGCCACACCTGGAACACAGGGCTTAGTTTTGGGAGCCACTAGGCAAAAAAGCTGTGGCCAGGCTGGAGAGGGGTCACCAAGGGCCACCAAGATGATCCAAGGGCTGGGAAGCTGCCACGTGGGGAAAGGGTGAGAGAACAGGGTTTGTTCCACCAAGGGTCACCAAGATGATCTGAGGACTAGGAAGGTGTCACGTGAGGAAAGGCTGACAGATCAGGGTTTGTTCAGCCTGGAGAAAAGAAGGCCCAGGGGAGATCTTACCACCACCTTCCAGCACTGAAAGGGTGGCTACGAAGAAGACAGAGACTGCCTTTTCACAAGGAATCACATGGAAAAGACGAGGGGTGATGGGGACAAGTCACTCCTGGGGACATTCCGATTGGACACAAGGGGAAGACTTTTCACACTAAGAACTGTCACGTGCTGGAATAATCTCTCCAGGGAAGTGGTGGATTCCCCATCATTGGATACTTGTAAGATTCCCTGGCCAGGGAACTGGTCCATCTTGTCTAGACCCTGCTTTAGCCACAAAAGGTTGGACCAAACAACCTTTGAGGTCCCTTCCAACCTGGGATTCCATGATTCTATGACACTGAACAACCTCAAGGACCTTCTTAAGCTAAGCTTATGGTGAGATAACTTATGGAGTCAGCTTATGGCCAGGCCTGAGCTGAACAGTTGTATCTCGGTAAGCAAGGTCCTTCGACTTCCATCACATCTAAAAAGCAGGTATGATATATAAAACAAAATCAGGAAAATTAGAGGTTCTCCCCCGACTCTAGAATAATTTGTTCAATCGCTTTTTTCAACCTCGGAACAAAGAATGTACAGGTTTCCTGTATTAAACAGGGGACACCACCACAGAGAACTGTGTGTATGAGAATCATAGAATTGTCCAGGTTGGAAAGGACCTTTAAGATCTAGTCCAATCGTCAACCTAACTGATAAAAAACCAGCAGTAAACCCTGTCCCCAAGCACCATGTCAACCTGTCTTTCGAACACCTCCAGGGATTGTGCCTCAACCCCTTCCCTGGGCAGCCCATTCCAAGGCTTCAGAACCCTTTCCCTGTAAATTTTTTTTCCTAATCTCCAACCTGAACCTCCCCTGGTGCAACTTGAGGCCGTTTCCTCTTGTCCTATTGCCTGCGAGTTGGGAAAAGAGACCAACCCCTGCCTCTCTACAACCTCCTTTCAGGTGGTAACACCAAAATGTCCATTTGTTGAGACACAAAGAATAAGATGTACAACGTTCACGTGCCTGCAAACCCCCCATCTGGAAGGGTAAATAAAGTTAAATGGTGTCTGACAAAAGGACTCACCTGGTTTTGTGTCCAGTGTTTTCAGTTTAGCCAGCTTTTTCACCTTGACTTGCTTGGGCAGGTCTCCTGGGGAAAGACACCCAAATGACTAAGTTCAGGCCCTGAATCTACCCTCAGAGCCACCACTCACACTCGAGAGACTCAAGAACATCCAGTCCTACACTTGTACATTGTAAATCACATCCTCCCATAACCCCACCTTCACAGAAGCCTCCTCGACTGCTAACTTTCCTGCTAAAAATTTGGAACAGGATCACATGAAGGAGGCGTTGCAAAAAAAAAACCCACTCCTCAACCAAGAGGTTTCCTTGGCTTCACAGATAACAGTTAGATTCTCTCTCTCCACCTCTCTGTTCTTCCCTTTCCTGCCCAGGAAGGACATCTCCTCTCCTTACGGCATCAGAAAAACCCCACAGTGAGTTATATTTTCATGGATTCATAGAATCCTAGAATCATTCAGGGTGGAGAAGCCCCTTGGGATCATTGAGTCCAACCACCAGCCCCACTCTACAAAGTCCTCCCCTACACCAGATCCCCCAACACCACATCTCAACCACTCTGAAACACACTCAGGGATGGGGACTCAACCCCCTCCCTGGGCAGCCCATTCCAGGCTCTGAGCACTCTTTTGGGGAAGAATTCTTTCCTCAGGTCCAGCCTAAACCTCCCCTGGTGCAGCTTGAAGCCATTCCCTCTCCTTCTATGGCTGATTCCCTGTGAGAAGAGACCAGCCCCAACCTCTCTGCCATGTCCTTCCAAGGAGCTGTAGAGAGGGATGAGGTCTCCCCTCAGCCTCCTCTTCCTCCAACTCAACAGTCCCAGCTCCTTGATGAGATTTCTTCTCCAGGCCCTTCCCCAGCTCCGTTGCCCTCCTCTGCCCTCGCTCCAGCCCCTCCACATCTCTCTGGTGTTGAGGTGCCCAGAGCTGGACACCACACTCAAGGGGTGGCCTCCCCAGTGCCCAGTACAGGGGGACAATCCCCTCCCTACCTCTGCTGGTCACACCATTTCTGGTACAAGCCAGGATGCCCTTGGCTTTCTTGGCCACGTGACATGTCATTCGTTTTTCACCATTGTCTGTGCTCGCCCTACACATCGACCGAGTCAGAGTCTGGATTTCCCTTTGGTTTCTGAGCTCTCTGACAGGGGAATGAAGCTTGCATGAAACAATGGCTCAGCAGCTCACTCCAGCCCCTGACCAGGTCTACCAGCACAACAGGACTTTGGGTTCCACCCTCACCTGACATCCTGAGCTCCCCAACCCGAAGAATGTGTGGCCAGTGCTGGAGAGTTTTGATAAAGAAAGGGTTTGTGACTCCCACAACGATGTTTGGCCTAGAAAGAGAGGAAAAAAAACCCCACAGAACCACGCTGACCTCGGGGTTTCCTTCACAAAGACAGCGTCGAGCGGGTCACGAGGGTCCATGGGCTACTTACGGAGCCTGTGTCCTGGTGGTGTATTCCTTAAACTCACTGTCGTGGATAGTGAAGTAGGGGCGGTAGTCGCAGCAGTACCGCAGGGGAGCCATGCAGCTGGGAGAACAGACAGGCAGAGGAGGAACACGAGTTTACATCAGGTTTGTGTCCCAGAGCAGCGTTTTTGCTCTGCCAGAAGTAACACTTGGGAGGAGATCCAGGCTTTTCTTTTATTTATTTTTTTTTCAGCTAACGCAGAGTTCAAAGCTGGGGAGACAAATTTCCTCAGGGCTATGAACCATCATGTTCCTCAGGGCTACGAAGCATCAGTTTGCTGATGAAACCAAGCTGTGGTGGGGCTGACATGAATGGAGGGAAGAGATACCATCCAGAGGGACCCGGACAGGCTTCAGAGGTGTGAACCCCCATGAAGTACAACCAGGCTGAGTGCTGGGTCCTGCACCTGGGACATGACAATCCCAGGCACAAATACAGGCTGGGTAGAGAATGGATGGAGAGCAGCCCTGAGGAGAAGAACTCGGGGTTGTTTGTGGATGAGAAGCTCAATATGAGCCATCAATATGCACTGGCAGCCCAGAAAGACCTCCACATCCTGGGCTGCATCCCCAGCACCATGGTCAGCAAGGCAAGGGGGGGGATTCTGCTCTGCTCTGAAGNACAGGCTGAGAGAGTTGGGGGGGTTCATCCTGGAGAAGAGAAGGCTCCGGGGAGCCCTTGGAGCCCCTTCCAGTCCCTCAAGGTGGGGGGCTCCAGGAAAGGTGGGGAGGGACTGGTGATGAGGGAGGGGAGCCCCAGGAGGAGGGGGAAGGCTTTGACCCGGCAAGAGGGGAGATGGAGCTGAGCTGTGGGGAAGAAGTTGTTGGCTGGGAGGGTGGTGAGAGCCTGGCCCAGGTTGCCCCGAGAAGCTGTGGCTGCCCCATCCCTGGAGGGGTTCAAGGCCAGGTTGGAGGGGGCTTGGAGCCACCTGGGCTGGTGGGAGGTGTCCCTGCCCAGGGGTTGGCAGGGGGTGACACTTGGGGAGCTTGAAGGTCCCTTCCAACCCAAACCCTTCAGTGATTCTATGATTGTATCAGATCTCCCTTTACTCTCCTGTACCCACTGGTGGAACATGAGCCAGACTCTCCTGCTTTGCTATTTGCCCGAGGTGCTCCCACAGACAAACTAAACCTACAACTGCCATAATTTCTTCTTATGTTTCCCCGTATCTCAGAATTTGAAGGCGTTACCTGGTAAGTGCCAGAACCATTTCTGAAGAAACTGTAGGGGATGGTGCCATAACAACAATCGGTTCTCCCAGTAACATCAGCTCCCATAACATCTGGATGTGAATGAGCACGGGCTGGAAACATCTGTGAGTGAAAGGAAGAATGAGGTCAGAAACGCAGTTCAGCAAAGAGGAGACACACTTGTGGCATTTAAATCTACCCAGATGTGCATCTGTCTGGGAATTAGAAATCTAGGATAGATTTTTAGCATCCCATAAGTGANCAAGAGACATGCTCCAGGCCCCTCACCATCTTCCTGCTCCTCTCCTCTGCCCTCTCCAGCACTTCCCTCTCCTTCTGTGCCAAGTGCCTTTAAACAAGGTGTTGCTCAACCATTTTCTATACATTTAAAGGAAACATAAAGCAGCCTTCTGATCATCTTGCTCTCTCAGAATGTGTTTTCACCTAAGCACAGCTCTTTTTTGCCAAGAAAGGTTGGACCAGACAATCCTGGATGTCCCTTCCAACCCGGTACTCTGTGATTTTATGATTCAAAGTAAAATGCAGGTGGATTACAGCAGAGGAATATTTATTAGACCAGCACCTATAATGGTAAAAAGTTTGGTTCAGATGCACAATGTGTGTCCTTCAGAGCATGAGCTGTCACCAGCTGAGGGTGAGAAAAACCCTGCTCTAATCAGGACACGGGGTGTTATGGGCAGTGCACCCAGGTTCAAACACTGCCCAAGCTCTGCAAGCCCCAAATTCTACATAACACTCTGAAAACCAGTAATTTTTGGTTCCTCATTTCACATCTTCATTATCCCTGTGATTTATGGTATACTCTGAGCAGGGAGAGGGGAAAGCAGATGGAGAGGAGAGGGTTGCAAGGATGGTGGCTCTCACCTGAAAAGATCCAGCTCATGAATGCTGGGGAGAACCAGTGGGGCTGGTAACAGATTCTAAATGAGAAAGGGAAAAAAAAAAACAAACAAAACCAACAAATAAATGCAAAACTGTTAGTAAATGGAAGCATCCTGACTCAAATGCCCTCTGAACGGACCACATCAATCACATAGTTCCCTCTACAATAAGCACAAAAAGAAGAGAACAAGGTTAAGGCTTAGAGGTACAAGCCAGAAACAGGTCTGGATTGAGCAGTCAAGGCCCATATGAATTTCCTTCCCTATAACATAATCAAGAATTCCTTCTTTTCAAGATCTGAAAGATCTCTCATGTCTGTTCCCTTATTTTCTAGAGTTTCCTCTGGTGGAAGACAGAGCTTAAGAGAAAGACAGAGAAAATAAGGGTTAGTAATATGGGCACCAAAACTTGTGAAAGGCGACGACTTTATTCAAAGGAGAGAAAAAGGAAAAAGAAGAAATGAACAAGAATCAAAAAAATCAAAGCTGAATCAAAGCAGTAATAGATGCTGCACAACAACCCAGAAGACTAAGGCAGGGTCTCGTGCAGACCTACCCACAGGTGAATTCCCAGGAAAGGTGAGGTGAGCAAAAACCAGGAGAACAACGCACACACATAACTTGAAGCCCACAAACTCTGTGCTGGGTCTCCTGCTTTGAAAGGCAGAGGCAGGAGAGGGTGCAGCGTGAACCAGCTGGGGAGGCCAAACCACACTCATCCCAGGGCAAAGTGGGATTTCAGACGGGGCAAGGCTGGAAGAGTTGTGGTCCTTCCCCACCCTCTGCCCTCAGCAGCCTGGGTTCTGCTCCTCACTGGCTTGTCTCACATCACGCTTCACCTCACCTCTTGATTGAACTGCTTCACCGGGCTTGATCCTGGTTTATCCACCCTCGAGGGGATTCTCACCTAGATGACAAGTGAGAAGGGAGAGATTACCCAGGGGGGTTGCAGCAGTGAGTGCACGCACACACTTTGCCTTCCCACCTGACAACCACTCACATGAGGAAATTTCCTCAGTTATCAGCTCTAATGCTACAGATTGGTAGGAATCTGAGGCAAGAATCTGAGTGATGAGCAATTTTAACGTCCCAAAGCAAAGGGAATGCGTGTTCCCCTTCCCAGTTTGCCCCAGTGATCCGCTGGGGAGCACAGATCATCAGCAACAAGTACCTGGATGACAACTCCCATCACTGGAAGGTTCAGAGTCTGTCCCGGCGCAGGAGGCGGCCACTGATCGATCTCGTTGCACACTGCAGGGACACGGGGAAAGGACGACGGTTCATCTGAAGGACAATACAGCTACTCCAGCTGGTCCTGGGAGTTCTGCCCATTTCATTATCGCTCATTCCTAGCTCACACGTCCCCCCCAGCTAGTTGCAAACACTCTACCAAATAATGGTGCGAGTTTAGGTCAGACACCGGGCTTAACGTCGGCATCACCGTTTCCAGCGGGGCACCAGCAGCGCTGTACTGCTGATAAATCACAGCTAAGGAATAAAGACCTAGACAGAGATGTAGCATTAGCGGGTTTTTTCCTCTCTGTGGGAGTGCATTGTATGCAAAACTGACAGCATCATCGACGAAGGCTGCCAGACATTTCCCATTACTGCATCCTTTACAGCTGTTTATAATTTTGACAAGCCAAGCGCTTGGAGGGAAGCTTTTCCCGGCTGGAATTTGTTCCAGAACAAACTGATTTGGTACCATCTCAGCTGTCTTTCGGGAACCTCCTGACAAACCCTCCATAAGATTTCCCTGGGTGAACCCTCCCTCCCGTGTCCGGCGGCTCACCCGCCTCCAGGCACGGCTCCAGCTTGTCGAAGTATTCGGGAGCGATCAGCTGCAGCAGCGACTGGAACAGGTTCACGTACGGAAGGCGCGACACCAGCACCAGGGACTGGGAAAAGAAGAGTACATTTAGGGAGTCAGAGACACCCCCCGCCCCGTATGATCACTTCTAACAGCACATACACTTGCGCTGCTGGCTTGGCACTCGAAAACCAACATCAAGAAGACAAAGGAGTTGAAAAACAGCACTTTTACTGCTGGAATTCTTGCTGGTGGGGATTTTCCCAGTGGAATTGTAGATGCTGAACCCTCAGGCTTCCGGAGACCCTGGGTTTCCACACAGACAAGGAGGCTTTTGTTAAATGAAGAAGCTTCTAGCAGGGAGCTACCGCAACTAAGAGGGATGAGACTGTGACCTCGCAAAAGATCAGCTGGAGGAAGAATAAAAATCAATTGCTGAGAGTTTCAAAGCTACCAAAACGTCCATATCGGAGGGAGAAGTGCAAAGGAGCAGACTATTAAAGCTGGAATTAGGTAGATAAACAAAATTAAGGAATTCCCAGGAAGAAGAAACAACGTAATTTGAAATAATGCTAATTTGTTCCCAGCAATGCCTTCTTTTGCTGTTGTCTCTGTCTGGTGCTTCTTTGTGACATACATCACTCCTCGTAACAACTTTTCCAACTCATCCCTGCTATGGTTTTTCACTACAATGCTGATTATTACAGAATCACAGAGTGGTGGGCAGGGAGCTGTGGAGCCCCCCCAGTGCAAGCCCCTGCCACAGCAGGGTCACCCCCAGCAGGTCCCACAGGAACGTCTCCAGGTGAGGTTTGACTCTCTCCAGGGAAGGAGACATTCTCTTCCTCTCATCATTCATGAATACATTAATTAGGATCCAGTGAAACTTTCTGCATTTGTCATTTAAACACCTCCTTTCCAGTCCCAGACTCTGACATTTGAAATAAAAAAGCCACCCAAGTATGACAACACATTTCACTGAGGAATTCAAGGTGCCCAGCTCTTTTGTAAGGCTGCCAAAGAGCCAGCACACGAGCCTGGTACCAACACCTGCTCAGCAGCTCCTCATGTTCTCCAGCTTCCCTGATCCTCCACCTTTGTGAGTGATCAACCCACTGGAAAAAAATGGATGTTAGGATCAAAGTGAAATATTTTCCTTCTCTAGAAGTCTGAAGCCTTGGCAGAGGCTGCCCAGGGCAGTGGTGGAGTCGCCATCCCTGGAGGGATTTCAAAGCCGGGCAGAGGTGGTGCTGAGGGACATGGGGCAGTGGTGACAGGGCAGTGCTGGGCTGATGGTTGGACTCCAGGATCTGAAAGGTCCCTTCCAACCTGGGCAATTCTGTGATTCTGTGAAATCCCACTCTTTCAGACAGTGACCATAACTACCTGCACAATACCAAGCACTTTGCCTATTTATGCTGAAATAAACACGCAGTTTATTTTATTTTGTCCCGGTGCCTCTGTCAAAGGAATTTATGGTAAGAGATAAGGTTGGGGAGGTACCAGCAGCGTCGCTGCTGCTGGGTAGAATCAATCAGCCCAGCAGGAAAGCCATTCCCAGAGGGCTGCCAGGAAGAAGAAGAAAGATTAAAGCACTAATAAGCGTAGGGTTAAGCTGTAACTAGCAGAGACTGCCATAACGAAGGACGAAGGACGCCTGTGACGCTGGAGCTACACTCTGAAACAAACGCCGGAGATCCTGGGCATCTCGTGACTCCGAGAGCAGGGCACTGCTCCTGGGATTAACGTCCCACGGCAACCGCACCCGGGTGTGCTTGGAATGACACTTCCCACATATTCCCGTTCTCGGGGACCTTTGCCGTTCCCTGCAGAAACGCTGTGGGTGTCAGGCAGGCACAGAGAGGTGCCTTTTTTTGCAGCTGCAGAGCAGCTGGGAGTAGCAAGAGCTATCTGGTTTCGGTACTCACCTTCTGAAAATAACCTCTCTTCATCGAGCTGTCCTTGACTTGCCTGAAGTACACGTAACCGAAGTAATGAGCTGACTCCCGCTGCAGAGAGACCCACAAGGCAATGAGAAACCCATTACTGCTCTCACCAACACCCCCCAGGCACGGACACAACACCTCGCTCCTGCCATAGAACAATTACGATTCTATGATGCTAATTACAGCGCCCGCTCCTATTTACCACAGTTATCCCAGCTCAGCTCCCTGGGAGAGTTCACCCAATGGGAAGACAGAGAAGAGACACAAACCACTAAATTTAAAAAAACTAGAGCCTCCAGGTAGCCCCTTCCACCAGCCCCTTTCTGCAGCGTCTTCAGGGTCTTCACCTAAGGGGTTAATGGAGGTTTCCATTACTAAACCCAAAGAGCCACCCCCTGAGCTCATCCTGGCACCCCCTGCTGCCACTGATGTGCTGGGGCTGACAGGTCTCTTACCAGCCTAGAGGGTTTTCTTGAGGAAGGAATGTATCACCCCACCTACCACATCCCTCTGCAGCCAAGCATTGAAGGAAGCCCAGAGCCCAGTGATACTTCAGAGCAGCCATGAAAACGAACAGATTTAACACAAATCCCCCAGAATCACAGAACCCCAGAGTGCTGTGGGGTGGGCAGGGAGCTGTGGAGCCCCCCCAGTGCAAGCCCCTGCCACAGCAGGGTCACCCCCAGCAGGTCCCACAGGAACGTCTCCAGGGGGCTTGGAATGTCTCCAGAGAAGGAGACTCCACCACCTCTCTGGGCAGCCTCTGCCAGGGCTCTGCCACCCTCACCCCAAACAAGGGCCTCCTCACCTTCAGATGCAGCTTCCCATGGGCCACTTTGGGCCCGCTCCCTCTTCTCCTCTCACTGGCCACCACTGCAAAAACACTGGCCCCATCCTCCTCACACCCCCCCTTCATCACATCCCCCCTCAGCCTTCTCTTCTCCACACTAAACACACCCAACTCCCTCAGCCTTTCCTCCCAAGAGACATGCTCCAGGCCCCTCACCATCTTCCTGCTCCTCTCCTCTGCCCTCTCCACCAACAGCACTTCCCTCTCCTTCTGCAACTGGGGAGACCAGAACTTGGTTTCAAACAGGTCCCAGTCCTCATTTCAAACAGGCTATGCCTTCTATGCTCCCACAGACATCAAGGAGGAGGGACAGTTACCAGTGCCAAGCACAAAGACCACCCATAATATCATTTTTTAAAGGCCCACAGGCAGTTTAAGGCAACTTTCTCTTCCCAAATATCTTTTTCTACAACAGAATCCAGTACTTTGGCAGTTTTACTTTCCTTCTTTATTTACAGCCAGGTGAATCTTTGTGAATCTTCTGCCAATCGCTGCAAAGCAGTAAAGGCATACACAGGCTGAAAAATCTCTAGATCAGAATTTATGAAAATACATCCTCCTACTCTCCCCCAGACCAGCAACCCATTTCTGGATCACACAGCACAAAAGCACCTCACAAAATACTTGCAGAAGTGTTAAAAAGGCACATGCAGAGGAAGCGTCATCTCAAAGGAGAAAGCAGAAGAGGACAAGCTGATCTGATGGCCATCTGCTCAATTAAAAGAAGCAACAGTGCTCAGCACATCCCTTCTCCACGTGAAACTGGCTGCTCACTGATGGAAAAACCAGATAACACGACACCCCCGATATTAGTGCTTGGGTTTGGTTAAACCAGCCCCCGTACGGGCAGCCAAAGGGTGGATCTGCAGCACACCCATTATTCCAGCTGGTTTTATCTACATAGACCCTGCAACAAATGAAAAGAACTGCCATCCCTCAACAAAAGAGGCAAATACCCAGTTTGCCTCACAGAATCCCAGAACGCTATGGGGCTGGAGGGCATCTCTGGAGCCCACCCAGTACAAGCCCCTGCCACAGCAGGGTCACCCCCAGCAGGTCCCACAGGAACATCTCCAGGGGGCTTGGAATGTCTCCAGAGAAGGAGACTCCACCACCTCTCTGGGCAGCCTCTGCCAGGGCTCTGCCACCCTCACCCCAAACAAGGGCCTCCTCAGGCCCCTCACCATCTTCCTGCTCCTCTCCTGTGCCCTCTCCAGCAGTTTCCTTGCCCCATGGAAAGGTGCACGGGTGGCCAGACACTCTGTTGGATGTCACCTGTGTGCCACTGTCTGCCTCTTTGCTGTCACTACACATGACCACTGCTCTAATCCGGGGTCCCCGTGATTCATCTCCATCTCTGGGAGTAGTTTGGATCCTCAGTGCAGCCCTCTGTGAGTGTTAACATGGAACTGAGTCCCTGTGCTGAAAGCTTCCTCCTTCTCTGATTATTCCCACAGCCAGAGAAAATTAGTATTTTATGCACAGAAAACAACCCAAGAAAACGATATTTGGCTTTTCAGCCAATAACCCTGCTGTTTGCTTGGCAGGTACAAGTAGCCCAGGGACATGCCACTGACCTGCAGCGTCAGGGGAGCTTCTCTGTTGTACTCGCCATCGTCCTCATAAGGAGCAGTCCTCTGGCCCCCGGACTGACGCAAGCGGAAGCTGAACTGAGTGTCCCCCAGGCCACCTGAGACAGAGAAGATCACAAAGGCTCAGCAAGAAGTTTCAGTACAGAGAAAGCTGGAAATCGGTTAAATCGGAAATGCTGACAGGCACTGGGATGCTGATTTCCAAGGAACTCCAAAAGTGAAAATGCATTGGAGGGTAAGAGCACAAAGCAAGTCCCCAAAGCCAGTGGGAGACAGGCAGGACCCAGTGCTTGAACGCAAGAACTGGTATCACCAAGCCAAACCCTGCCAGGCCATGGCTGGGAACCTCAGAGCCATGGCCCAGTGCCACCAACCCTGAGCCACTTCTTACCCACGACACCAAAAAACCTACAAACATCCTTAATCTGGGACCACGCAAACACCGAGTGTTCACCAAGCCCCTGAGAAACCAGGGAAAGTGCAGCCTTAAAAGTGTTTAAAACTGGACTGGGCAAAGCTGCAGGAAACTAACCATCAGGAACCAGCGCTAAAGAAAGGCTTATTTCTTACTGATTGAAAAGCACAAGCTTTGGGAGCCCCTTTCTGCTGCAAAAGCACCTTCTCCAGGTGTGTTTCTCTTCTCTGAGCACTTTGCTCACAAACACGGCACCGCTGAGAGTCGGAAGCTGCAAACCCCGGGGAGCCCACCCCTTGTGCCCACTTTTCTGTATTCCATTGGCATGGGTGAGGCAGGAGCGTGCACAAGCACATAAAGAGCTCATCCCATCACCCAGCAGATCACAGACTCTATATCCAGAGAGGAATCCAAAGGACAAGAAGCCCCTTTGTTCAGACCTAAGGGCTGGGCGCTCCTTGATGTCAGGGCTCTGGGAGACGGAGGGATCGGTCTCTGCTGCATCAGTGGCCACGACTCACCCTTTCCATCGGGAGCCCCTTTCCTTCCCTATGTCCACGAACCAGGTGCCACCTACCTGAGTAGGAGTCTGGGAAGGACAAGTAGCAGATACTCGTTTTCTGCAAGAAATGAAAGCACGCAGTAAGAAAACCTCCATCACGGCTGCTCGGTGTCTTTAAAAGCAAGGGGAATTAGAAAAAAAATAGTTCTTACCTCTTTCTCTGTCAGTCTAAAGTCATAAGGATACACCAGCTGCAAAGGAGACAAGAGCCAGTAAGTCATGGAATCAGGGACTTGTCAGAGTGGGAAGGGACCTCTAGAGCTCACCCAGCCCCACTCCCCTGCTACAGCAGGGCTGCCCAGAGCACATCACTCAGGGCTGCATCCAGGAGGGGCTTGAAGGTCTCCAGAGAAGGGGAATCCACACCCTCCCTGGGCAGCCTCTGCCAGGGCTCTGACACCCTCACCCCAAACAAGTTCCTCCTCAGCTTCGAATGGAACTTCCCGGGTCCCAGCTTGTACCCGTTGCCCCTCGTCCTGTCACTGGGAACCACTGGGAAGAGTCCGGCTCCATCCTCCTTCAACCCACCCTTCAGATCCTTGGGAGCATGAAGAAGTCAATCACTGTTTCCCCACAACTTCTACACAGATCTATACACTCTGCTTCATACAATAAGTTCCTCATTTTTCCCCCAAAAATACATCCTATGAGAAAGTCCCTCTGCCCATTCCAACTCTGCCTGTCAATAGCCCACTGCCCCGGAGCCGCTGGGGATCTGTATTTATTCTTGCTGGGCTGCAGACAGAGCGAGTGGCTTAGATTTCACATAGATTTTAATTTGAGAGTCGACCGTTTGGTGAACAAACAGCCCCCCCCCAGCCTGTTCCCAACCCCTCTGTACAGATTCCCGACGTGCAAACGTCTGTTTTCTCCAAGGCAGGGGGGGAGAGGACTCTCCCGATGCTGCTTGACATTACATTAACATATCCTTACCCTCCAAGGGCCAAGCCTGGAAAACTCTCATATTTCAATTTTGCACCTAAACACCAGTTTATAAATTGACCAGAACAATGTCCCATGCAGAAAAGTTTTGGACTTTGTGTATTTCTAATTGCTGTTTGAAGGAGGGTCACTTTTTATTTTGATTTTTTTTTTTTGTTAAATCTTGTTGAAAAGTCACTTAGAACTCACTAAACCCAGCAGATATTCTGAAGGAACAAGGAAGGTTGCTCTCGTTAGCTGCCAAGGCATAAAAACAGATTTCCCAGCAACAAATTGAGACGACTGATGGTAGGGACAGACTAAGAACTTTATAATGGCTTTAAGAAGGAAGCTGTGCACCACGCGCTGAGGGATGGACGGAGCCGTCAGTGGAGGATGGCTGTTCTGGTGCCAGGCAAAACAAACCAATTCTCTGTTTTACAACTTTACTTTTCTTTTATCTGGGCCTCTTCTAACTCACTGAACTTTGAATTAACAGCAGGTTGTTCCGAAACTGTTGCCTCTCCCAGAGATCAGACCTGATCACACCCAGGGATGGTGCAGAGAGGCCCTGGATTATCCTTATTGCTGGAACAGCCAAGGGCAGGGAATGGCAGGATTTGCCCCCTTGGAGGGTCAGAAACAGAAAAGCATCGAGGGGTCACCCCTGTGGGGAGGAGGGGACAGGACAGGGGACCCCAAACTGACCCACAGCATATTCCATCCCATCCGCATCCTGCTCAGTTAAAAAGCTGAGGGATCAAAGGGTCAACTCTCTGTCCTCGATGGCCCATGTCCAAGGAGGACCCTGTCTGTTCCTCTGCCTTTGATCCCCATCCCAGCATTCCTGACTCCAGAGCTGGAATCCAGCTCCTGTCAGTCACCGAGTCCAGGCTGGGACTTGTCCCGATGCTTCTGGTGACATAATCCTCATCCTGGGAGCTTGATACGGTTTTGTATAGATTGTATCTATTTAATTATTTTCTTCTTTAATTTTAATTTTAGTATTAATACTTCATTAAAGAAGTTCAGTTCATTCTAAACTCGTAAACCTCCTTATCCTCTTCCTCTCCTTTCTTTTTGGGAAGGAAGGGCCATCTGTCAGTCTGGTTTTGGTAATTTTGGCTGAAACCACGACAATGGCACAGAGCTGGGGCTGGGAAACCACCTTTGCAGCATCACCCCACAGGGATTCCAGCACGGCAAGGTCACTGTCCTCAAGGGCAAAGGACAGGGTGAGACAATGAAACCCTGGACAAAGGTTCCAGCTGAACAAAGAGATCAGAAAACTCCATATTCTGTGTACATGCAACAACACGTGTGCTGTCAGGCACAGACTCGGGAATATATCCCAGCCCCAGGCTGAAGAGCTTTATTTAAAAGCCCAGAGCTCAGCCAGGGATGCTCTTCACAGTGACCAAACAGCAGAAGACAGGCAGCAGGAGGAGCCTGAGAGGATTCGGAGCTCTGGGTCAGGCTCCCTGCTCTCATCTGTTGTTAGAAAGACAAGCCAAGGTTTATTTCATACAGAAAGAGGTGGGGATGGCAGGGGGTGGCAGCCTCGTACTGCGTCAGCATCCTGGTGACAGCCGAACTGAGCTACACCCCATCCATCACCCAGCCTCCCAGATAAGGGAGAGCACCAGGAATTTCAAAGCTCCCTGGTTAAAGACTCCAGCTTTGCCGCCAAACTTGGTAAATGCCAATGTGAACCCCGTTCCTAAGCCCGTAAAAGAGAACTTGGTGCCAGAACATTTTTATCAGCAATACAGACAGAGGGATGTCTNGGACCGTTCTATGATTCTATGAACAGATGGGCAGAACCTCCATCAAGACCCAGAAACAGAACCCTCCCGCTGAGGAGTGGGAAACACCGTGGTTACAAGCCCTAACGAGCCTCACAGGTCACCGAGCACAGGACAGAAGCTGCCGCGCTCACAAACCCATAGAAGCAACTGCCACAGCCTGTACAGCACCGGGAAAGCCGGGAATCACAGGTGGATTTACATCAGTGGGAGAGGATGAAGTGACAACCGAGTGACCTGGGGAAACGGGGACATGCTCCTCAGCCTCGTGCAGCTCCCAGGT
Organism: Nycticryphes semicollaris; assembly: GCA_013400055.1. Lineage (NCBI taxonomy): Eukaryota > Metazoa > Chordata > Aves > Charadriiformes > Rostratulidae > Nycticryphes > Nycticryphes semicollaris. The sequence continues at coordinate 120,035 of VXBJ01003792.1, read as the reverse complement.
GGTGACTCCACTTTGGGGTCAGGCTGCGAGTCACCCCATGCTCACATCAGGAGCTCGGCTCTCCTTACAAGCACAGAAATAGCCCGGGTGGCAGCAGGCCAGAGTGCTGGAAGCTCACCCAAGCGAGCTCACTGCGCTCCAGCAACTCCCCGCCGTTGCCTTGGCAAGGTCACCTCATCCGCCTCGGAGAGCGAGCCAAATTAACCAGTGGAAAATGTGGCTGATTTAGGCCTCCATTTGAAGCTCCTCTGGAAGATGAAAAGCCACCAAGAAATAGAGGAGGAACGAAGTTACCACCGACAAGGAGGCAGCGGCACATGGAGGTTTTCTGGAGATCAGAGCAGCAGGGCTGTGTTTGAGCTGCACCGCAGGAGCGGGACACTTCTTCGCTTGCATTCGGCAATGGAATTAATTATTGTGGCTATGACTAATTTAATGATCCCACCGACGTTTGTTTTGTTAATTCCCATGGAAGGATGGAGAGAGCGGGAACAGAGACTTGAGCACCTGAGGCTGATTCATGGAGAAGCTTGGGAATGTCCCGGCACGGCACAGCACTCCCTGCAGCGCTTGCTCCAGCATCCAGACTTCGGTTCCAGAGACAAGACAGGCTCCTTATTCTCCTGCTGCCTTTTCTGGGGGTCCTTCTGCCAGTAAATCAGCCCACAAGTGGATACTGATGGCTCCGAGCTGTTTTGGGGTCAAGATTTAAGATATGCTAAAGTGTTCCTTTCACTTGGAGACATGTATTCAGCACTTTGCGGGGGAGGGAAGCAAAAGGAAAAAGAAAACACCAAACCCAAACCCAAACTAGGCCCAAATGCTTCTGTCTGAGCATAGAAACACTGATGGACCTCAAAATTCCTGGTTTTGTAAAATAGGCCTTATCTTCTGCATCTTTGCTTCCCCTCCAGTTTAACACTCTGACATGTGCTTCTGTGCTCGGGGCAGGGACGAAATCACCAAATATTTACGAGATGAAACCCCCAGTCTAAACCAGTAAGAATCCAACTCGCTAGAACTCCTCAAAAGCAAACAAGACAGTAAACAAAAAGGACCACTTTATTTGTAAAAGTCCTTGGGTATGTCAGAAGAGGTCCCAAAGGGCTTAAATTATGTCGTAACTCGTGGTGTAGCTCTCTGCCATCACCACCGATGGATTAACGAGCGTGGGGGTGACACACGGTGTTGAAAACAGATCCTGGCACTAAAGCTGCGCTGTTGGCACGGGCTGGGGTGCCCAGCGCTGCGCCGCTGTCACAACAACACCCACAACCGCCCAGAAACCCCCTCCTGGTGAGGCTGAAGTCACCCAGCTTCACAAAGTGCCGGTGTTTGGGAAAGCTCAGGGGAGGGAGGAGCCGGTGCCGAGGTGAAAAGGGAGATTTCAGAGTCGGGGGGGTGGTGGGAGGAGGTGTCAGGGGGGCACGACACAGATTTTCAGCATTTCTATGACAGCGGCAGTGGAGCAGCCGGAGCCAGGCAGCAACGGGCTGGTCCTGCAGGAGAGATCGTCCCAGAAATGCATCCTCTCTCCCGGGGATTTTTGCAATCTGTAGTTGACTGTTTGAAGAAATGTAAACCGGTGGATGAGTCAGAAACGGTAATTAGACCCAATTTCTGCATTAACCTCTGTTTCGCTTGTAACACCTTTCTCTGCCGTACGTTTAAACAGCAGCAGAGATGGGACTCACGGAATTTCAGGCTGATGGTGTATCCACGCTGCCAGACGACTCCATGGGACAGAGGCCTTGCAATATTCAGAAACCTGAGCGGACCCTGAGCAAAGTCTTGGCCATGAGGCTGGAACCACACAGCCTGCCCCGTTCCCGGGCAACTCACCCTGTCTACTGGGTGCCACTGAAGGACAGACAACAGGCACCGAGCAGACTTCCAACCACAAGTAGATTTGGGCAGCAAGGAGAAGGAAAGAGACATTTTATCTGTAAAGAATCCTATATTCAAGAAGAAGTAATCCCCAGGATAGGATGACACGGTCTCAGCACAGAAACCCTGGCTGGGACAGGGCTGCTCCTGAAGCTGAACTGCTGGGGACTTCCTAAGGCTGGATGGGGCATTGCCTGCACCTTTACACACCAATTTACAGAGATGATGCAAACAAAGAGCCTCTGCGCGTAAATCACTCTTTAGAGGGATGTAGGTACGTCCACAAAACCACAGAGAGCTCCAGCAAGATCTAATCTCAGGCAGCTGCACTGATCTGGTAACGCCGACGGCAAACTTCCCTGCAGACCCAGCCAGGACCAAAGTCCCACAGGGCTGACCCTAGAAACTTGCAGTCAAGAGCCTGAATCAGAAAACTCCCTCTTCTGGGCTGCAGAAACCAGCCTGCTTGGAGGGAAGCCACAGGATCCGGACCCGATCTAAACCAACCAAGGCAACAGATGGAAATGGGGAATGAGCAGGAAGATAATGACACCGTTTGACTGCTGGCAATAGTGACATTTACACTTTTGTTTTTTTTTTTCAGAATTTGGAAATAAAATCTGCTTGCAATTACCTTGTAAGACAGTAACAGCTTGAGCTTTTTTATTTTCTCAAGCCCATCAAGAATGGAAGGTAGGATCTTTATCACAGCTTCTCCTCAGCCTGGGTGCCCCTCTGCGGGTCCCACCCAGAGGAGCCCTTGTCCTTGCCCAGACCCTTCACTCAGGGAATCCACCACCAAAGGACAAGTGACAGTTGTGCCACTCAGCCCAGACACTGAGCCGTGTCCAATCCTCCCAGTCATTTGTGACACATGAGAAACATTTTTCCCATCAATACTTATGTAGGCAAAGGAATACAAGGGAGGAAAGGGAGAAAATGAAGAAAAACACCTTTCCAGGGATTAACAAACCATATCACTGCACACCTCGGTCACAAAGTCCCCTCCTCACAATGCCAGACAGGTAACAGAACCGGTAAGAGAGCACCTTTGTAGCTACATATTAAAACACATCTATGTAGCATTAAATTGTAAATGCTAATTATTATCCCAGTATTCATATCCTTTCCAGGGCATTTCAGGTCTGGTTTTGCAGGAATGAGGATAGAGCATGTGAAACTTAGGTCTACAGCACGTAGGTTTTTATTCATTTCCAGGCTTTGTAGAAAGACATAGTATTTAAGAGAGGAGAGCAGCAATCAGCTAGCTCAATCTCTGCTGCCTCCCTTCCCTTCAGAAGCTTCAGCACAACTTTAAAACATGAAAAGTCTCAAGTCTCTGAAAACCAGTGTTAACCTGCTTACACAAAAGCAAACTGAGGGAAACTTCCCACTCTGACACAACAAATACTGAGGAATTTGAGGTAATGCCTTGGGGTCGGCATAATCCAGAAATACGTGGTCCCTTCTGTGGCATCTTCTCAGAACACTGACCAGCTCTCACCTTCAGTCCCCGTACAAGCCTCAGGCACCCACCTCCCTTCAAATCCTCTCAGGAGCAAACACCACAGTCTTCCAGGGGATGGGAAAAACATTCCAGCCATTTCGCTCCCTGTTCATCCTCTCTGGCCCCCCAGCGACCCCCACAGACATGTCAGACCTCCTGGGAAGCCCCTGACAGAGCCACCACAGCTCCCCACCCCACTGCACCCCACCATCTCTCCATCGCTCCCCCACTTCCCACCCCGCTCCGGACTCCTCCCCTGCAACACCCTCCCCAACCCCCCCTCAATGCCTGTTGACCCCACATATCAGATGCATATTTCTGAGCAACTCACCCCTGTCCCCCCCTGCTCCCAATGGAGCCCCTTTGCTGTGGGGACAGGCTGAGAGAGTTGGGGGCTTCATCCTGGAGAAGAGAAGGCTCCGGGGAGCCCTTGGAGCCCCTTCCAGTCCCTCAAGGTGGGGGGCTCCAGGAAAGGTGGGGAGGGACTGGTGATGAGGGAGGGGAGCCCCAGGAGGAGGGGGAAGGCTTTGACCCGGCAAGAGGGGAGATGGAGCTGAGCTGTGGGGAAGAAGTTGTTGGCTGGGAGGGTGGTGAGAGCCTGGCCCAGGTTGCCCCGAGAAGCTGTGGCTGCCCCATCCCTGGAGGGGTTCAAGGCCAGGTTGGAGGGGGCTTGGAGCCACCTGGGCTGGTGGGAGGTGCTCCTGCCCATGGCGTGACAGGGGGTGGCACTGGCGGGGCTTGAAGATCCCTTCCCACCCAAACCATTCTGTCATTCTATTCACACACCAGCATCCCGGGCTGCCCTGGCTCCTCTTGGCCCTGTGCTCCCAGGCCTCCCTGAGCCCCCCACCAGGCCCAGCTGCCCTCTTCCTGTGCCCCCC
>VXBJ01003792.1:61564-106761 GCA_013400055.1 Nycticryphes semicollaris | reverse complement strand
CCGCTTCCGCCTTCCTGCGACGGGGCCGGGGCGCTGGGCCCGGCGGAGGCGGTGCGAGGCCTGCGCCCCGCCAGCCCCGCCGCCTCCCCCGCCGCCGCTCCGGCCTCCCCGCCGGCACCGAACACCCCCTTCCACCCCCGGGAGAGATCGCTCACCCGGGCCCGGAGCGCTGCCGCGGCTGCAGGCCCGCCTCCGCCTGCCCCCTGCCTTGTTTTTCACTGGATTTTTAGGTTATTTAAAGCCCCGCTGGTGCTGACCGCCCGCCCCCCCGACACCTCCGAGCGCGGGGGTTCCTTGCTCGGCCCCGCCGCTTCCTGCCGTTTCTGGGTTGAATCCCACTTTCTGCGCCTGTCACNCTTTCTGCGCCTGTCACCGTTCCCTTTGCCGTGTTTTGGGGTTGGGGTTTTTTTGCTGGAGGAGGTGGGCCCGGCGGGGCTGGGTGACGGGGCGGCGGGGGTCCGGGCCTGGGTGGCTCGTTGGTGAGCGGCCCCGGGGAGCGGGGAGCGGTGACAAGGTCAGGGGCGGGGGTCGGTGCCCGGGGACCCACCGCCTTTCCCCGAACATGAATGTCACCGTCCCGGGTTCAGGAACACGCAGAGCCCGGGGTAGGAGCTGTCGCCGCCGAAGGAATCGCTAGAACACCTAATTTTACAGAAAACCCGACTTCTGGCTGAGTCTAAGCAGGGCTCCCTCCCCCTCCCGCATTTAAAGGCCTTGTTTTGCACTAGTTCAAAAAAAAAAAAGCACAACTAGGAAGTGAAAAAGAGAAACCGAGAGGACTTTGGAGGGACCTGAGGTATTTTTTTGTATCCTGATATCCCACTTTAAAAGGAGCACTTTAAAACGTGAAGCTTGTTTTCATAACGTGCTTTATTTTCTCTTAACCAAAAAAAACGAAGGAGAAAGTTGTGATTCCAGTCCCGTCCAGGGCTTCACTGTTGGACACCGAGCATGTAACCTCTTACTGGCAGGTTTCTGGTATAAAGCACCCTTTTAAGAATGATGGGAGAATAAACATTTATGATTTCTCTTATTACTCTGCCGCTTAAAAGCAAGCAGCCTGCCAAAATACTTCAGTGGTGAAATAAAAAAAAAATAAATAAAGCTGGAGGCTGGTAGTATTGCCATTTCCATGGCAACCCACGGTGATATCATGGTAAGCAAAGTTACATGTTGGAACGTGGAGCACATCAGGATCTGCGCTGCTTTGAGTGACACCAATAAATGTTTGCTCGGGGGAAGATGCCTGAGGATTGGATAAGGACAAACTGGCCTGAAACGGGGAGGCTTTGGTGGTTTGGGTTTTGGTTGGGTTTTCTTTTAATTATGTTGGACAACACAGACCTTTCTGGTGACTTTTGTACTTCCTTTGTGTGGCGGTGCAAATCCAGGGCCCCGGGACAACGTCCTACCTAGAAATTGAGGAAAATGTGTTGAGGCTGGAGCAGGTTTCTGGGGAGAGCCCAGGCCGGTGTCAAGGAGATGGCACAGAGGTTTGGGGGGCTCCTGTGGACCCACCAGAGAGACACCCACCCCCAGCGTTGGTTCTGGGGGCGGCGGGGACCACCCAGGGGAGCCCCCCCTCTGAACCCAAAGTCGTGCTGTAGGAGGGATGGGTTGAATTTCTACGTTCATCCTTCAGAAACTGGAGACTGTGAAAAATGAGTAGCAATGAGAAAAGTCTTGGGTAAGAGCTTATATTTGGGGGGTTTTATTCCTGGTAAGCAAGCATCCTCAGTCTTAATTTTGGAGAGCTGCAGGAGCAGTGTGGCCTGTTTGGCAGCACTGCACAGCAAGGGGGGACGACAGGGACATCTATGGCCCTGCTGCAGGTGCTTCGGAGTGGGGTTCTCCTATCCCTGACCCACTGGTTGGACTGGGATCAGCTGGGGTGAATTATACCCTCCCTATCCTCGGATAGCACGATCCTGAGTGAGGAGGAGGAATCTTTTAGTTCTGCTTCCCTCCCTCTGTGGTGGGGACGTATCCCATGGAGAGAGAGACTCATTTTTCCATGCTCAGTGGAAGGGATGGAGCTCCATTCGCCTTCTCCCCGGAGTTTTACTTGTCATCAGCTCAGGTGGCAAAGGGAAACCAGAACTCTCTTCTCCCCTGGCCCCGAGGTTGGTGGTAGAGAAGGATTTCAGCCCAGAAGGGTGTTGGGTTTGGGGTGAGCTCGGGGCAGGGGCAGCAGGATGATCTCTCACACTCCCATGTTTCTGAGAATAAGGCGTGTAGAAGTGTAAGTGTCAAAGCTGGAGATTTTACATTCGCAGAAAACGACTTCACCTCCATCATCAAGGAGCGTGTTTTCTTAAGGCAGGGCCTCGGAGTCTGAAGTGTCAGCGCCTGAAGGGCCGTAGCTGGGACGGTGTAATGAGCTCTGCCATAAAGATGGGCGAACTGGAATGCCAGGGAGGAGAAGAGGATCTCGTGGTAGTAAATGTTTCTGAAACCAGTAGTAGAACGACAGGACTAACTGGGAAACTGGGGTGTAAATGACACGGGGAAAGCCGGGTGAAGTCAGCGAGTGGAGAGAGCGAAGCAGGGGCTGAGCAGTGGAGGAACTTCTGAGAACTTCACAGGGAGGAACGTTTGTGGGAGGGCTTGGTGCTTTCATAGATATAAAATTATTTTAAAAATTACCTAATTGAGGAGAGCAGAGTTAATGGCCTGTGTTAATGAATGCTGTCAGCTCTCCATCCCAGCAGTCAAATAAGGAGCCACGGTTCCGAGCAGTTTTTTACTCCCAGCCCTATTTATAGGGTAACACAGTTCTGTTCTTAATTACGCTTTATGGGCTGGGGAACGGGTTTGACTGTTTCTTACCTCCTTTCCACAGAAAATGTACAGATGTTGGTGGGTTTATATAAGGATCAGGGAAGGAATGTGGCCTCTGTGTGACCAATAGCAGCAACAGAGGAACTTAAGTGTCTTCTTTGATTCAATATTATTAGAAATAAAAGTATGTTGTCTTTTCTGTCCGCTGCGATGTTCTGGGGCACTTGTCCCTTTAATTGGGATTTTTCTCTTTCCCTCTCTCTGTTCCTCCCCCCACGATGGGCTTCTCTGCTCCTTGTTTTGATCTCCCAAACCAGTCAGCAGTGCAATTACCAATATTGACATTATTATTACGTGCCTTGGCTATTTTTACCTGCCTGTGAACTCTGGTACGGGGGGAAGCTCGGGCAAATAAATATTAGTTATCTGGGGAAACAAAGCTTTCGTAGCCAAGGTTAAAAAAAAAATACATAATCTCAGACTGAAAGAGCTTGGGTTTTTGTGGAATTTGGACGGCACTCACGTGGCATGTGTGGTGTTGGGATCAGGTCTGCTCACGGGGCGGGGGTTTGACATCTCAGGCTCGATGAAAGGCAACGTTTTCTCTTTCTGCTTATTAATGCCACTTAGTCCTCGCCAAAGCTGCCACGGTGCAAGCAGCTCCCACAATCAGTGGCTCCGTAGCAGCGCCCGGAGCCTTGCTGGAATTGTCACCTTTGGCCGGGGTCACCTTTGGCCCTGAGCTTTGGGAAGGGGCTGGGCAGCAAGAGGAGGACGAGCCAGCGTGGGAGAGCAGCGTGTCCGAAGGAAGTTAAAGTCATTCGTGTGAGCAGGGAAGCTGTGGAGCTGCCACTGGTTTTATTTTTCCTCTTAATTTCTCTCACTTTGTGGTCTCCCTTTCTCATCCCATGCGCAGTCTGGGGGCTCTGTGGGACACAGCATGTGTGGGGCAGTGTCCCCGGGTGGCAACACCGAGTTTCTTACCCCCCTTGTCCCTGGCGTGTGCTTATCTGATCACCAATGTCACCTGGACAGAGGGGGAAACCAGAAGGCATGAGAAGTAGCAGAATGGTCCAGTGGCAAAGTTCAAGGGGTTATTTGAGGCGAACGGGCAGAGCTGGGAACTGGTTTCTCACCTTGGCCAAAGAAGCAGCTTTTGCCAGGTTTTGTTTGGGTGGGTGGGATCTGCCGTGGGGCATCTCCGTGGTTTGCAAAGACAACTTCCCAAAGGTATTGATGACTTGGGTTGAAGGGTTGTGTTCAGTGGGCTGGTAGCTCTGCTGCTCTCTCCAGCAGGCTTTGTTGTCTTCATTTTTTTTAAATTTTATTTGAGTTCTGCAGTTTGCTGAGCCTTGTGGCCTGCTGTGTCACTGATCCCTGTTAAGTCACTTGGATTCCGATGTTGTTTGGCAGAATTAGGAGCCATAAGAGCAGAGTGGACACCAGCAGCGCTTACTGGGAGCGGGGCAAACACTTGTGAGGGCTGTGGTGGTGGAGATGGGCTCCTCTTGCTGTGACCTATGGGAAGAAAGGAGGAAATAGAAGACAAGATATTTCAGTTTTGGTTTTGCCTCTGATTTTTTTATGGTGGGTTGATTCTGTCAGCTGAGCAGAGGCACGCTGGGTGTGCTATGGCATTGTGTGCTGAGATTCTCTTCTGCGTGGCCATTTCTTCCTTTCTCTCCGTTCCTTGTAGCCTCCCAAACCCTATGGGTTGTTCCAGCTTCTCACCTTCCTGTGCAGCCGGATGAGGTGAGAAAGGTTGTGCTTCTTCAGCTCTTTGCATTTCATCTGCTTCCTTCAGAAGACCCTCTGGGGTGACATTTAGCATAATTCACAGAATCACAGAATCGTGATGGTTGGACAAGGACCTCCAAGATCACGGAGTCCAACCATGTGCAGAAACACAACCCACCCCCTACCCCTCAGCCACCAGAGCATGCCCTGCAGTGTCACATCTACGTGTCTCCTAAATCCCTCCAGGGATGGTGACTGCCAGCACCTCCCTGGGCAGGCTGTCCCAGTGCCTGACCACTCTCTCAGTCAAGTCTTTCTTCCTGATATCCAGTCTGAACCTCCCCTGCCCCAGCTTCAGACCGTTCCCTCTGCTCCTGTCATGATTCCCTTGGGAGAAGAGGCCAGCACCCACCTCTCCACACCCTGCTTTCAGGGAGTTGTGGAGGGCAAGGAGGTCTCCCCTCAGCCCCCTCTTCTCCAAACTAAACCGTGCCCACACATCTTAGGTTAAGACAGAATTTGGTTTTTTAGAAGGTTGGAGGGTGCAGTTCCCCAGGAACACGGAGGGGCCGGGTCCCTGCTGCACGTGTCGGTGTTGGAGGGGTCACTCCCTCAGCCAGCTCCCTGTGCGGTTGCACCAAGAGCGCTGACGTGGGGGAGGACACAGGAACCTGTCACCCAGGAAGGAGAAGAATAGAAAGAGCAGGTCTCTCCCCGTCTGGGATTTAAATAGGGTGTGGTTCCATTGAAATAATCTGAATTTATGGCACAGCGTGTTCCTGGTTGGTCCCTCTGAGTTCCTGCTGGTCCCGTGCAGGGAGCTGCTCTGCCAGATGACTTCTTCCCCCTCCCCTCCTCATTTTCTGCTGGGTTATTGTATTTCACAGCCAGGAGGAACCGATGGGCAGCGCTGCTGGAACCTTTGCCAGACAATTTAAAGGTGGAGGGGTTGGGAATAGTGGGGCTGCAGCCCCGTGATATTCCATCTTGGATTAACTCACACCAAGTCCAGTGAGTAGAATATCCAGGGCATCCTCAGGGTGCCAGGACCTCTGTCCCTGAGCCAGAGAACCCAATTAATGGTCAACACACACTCTGATTAACACATTTGAACGTCCTAGCTGATGGATTTCAACTTCTTATTGCATGTTAGGCCTTTTTTGTTTTCTTTCTTTAAATATGGAAGATTGTTTTTCTTAGTGCTCAGTTGTTTCTTACTACCAGTCCTTTACTCTATGACTTTTTAACATTCCATTGTCGATGGTAAATCTTAATCTTAAATTTTCTTTTCTCCCTTCTATTTTCTAAGCCTTCCCCCTCCCCCCAACATTGTGTTTCAGACTCTGTCTTCACATTCAGGGGGCTGGAGACCTCTCACTGAAGTTCACATATTTATGATATAAATGCCCACATCTGAGGTAACCATTTAGGATTCCTTTTTTAGCCCGCGGAGCAAAACAGATGCTTATTTTCTTTGGATGCAGCAGTTGAAAATAGAGCCGGGTTTTGCTGTAAAATACTCGTTTCTCCCCTGCTGCAAAGGGAGTTTGGGTGACTAATTCGGATTAGTCATCCATGGCATGAATAGCTCCCCGATAGGTGAGAGGGGTCCTGTGGCAGAAGCCTGGCCTCAGCAGGGAGGGGTTCTGCAGGGACCTCCTCATCTCAGCTCACCCCAGGGAGGTTGTCGTCTCACCCGTGGTGGGATTGAAGGTGTCTGAGACCTTGGATGTGTTTTGTAACGAGCTGTGCCCCCCGCTCGGCTGGATGAATCTTCTTCCTCTTTAAGAGGCAACTGATAAGTTTGAGGTTGAAAGCGGTGTCTGTAAATGATTCAGCATCACATAGATATCTATTTAAGAGAAGTACAGTAAAACCCCTGTAAGTTTGTGTTATGCACGTGACCAGTACAGTTGGTTCTTCAGGCTCTGATTGAGAGGTGGAGATGCCAGAGGAGGAGCTGTACATTATTGATGGGGGGCATCCAGAAGAGGGTGGCCAGGAGGTGGAGGGAGGTCATCCTGCCCCTCTGCTTTGCCCTGCCCTGGGGAGGCCCCATCTGGAGCACTGGGCCCAGTTGTGGTCTCCCCAGTTCCAGAAGGAGAGGGAAATGCTGGAGAGGTCACAGCAGAGGAGCACCAAGATGTTGAGAGGCCTGAGGAGGCCCTTGTTTGGGGTGAGGGTGTCAGAGCCCTGGCAGAGGCTGCCCAGAGAGGTGGTGGAGTCTCCTTCTCTGGAGACCTTCAAGCCCCCTGGAGACGTTCCTGTGGGACCTGCTGGGGGTGACCCTGCTGTGGCAGGGGCTTGCACTGGGTGGGCTCCACAGCTCCCTGCCCACCCCACAGCACTCTGGGGTGCTGTTGTGCTCATCTGCCTGGTTTGGGCTGTTAATAAGCAGTGAGCTCCACGGCTTTCTCTGTTTCCTCAGTGCTTGGTATGAAGAGGGCTGAAATGCCCTTTATCACTGTTTTAGTACATGTAAATATGAAGGATTTTCCTTCTACTTTCTCTAAGAGTATTTATTGGGTCCGTTCCTAGAGGCTGCTGCACGTGTCTGCATTTTGGGAAGACTCAAGCAGGAAGCAGCAGAGGAGTTCACAAAAACATGAAGGGGCTCGAGGATGCCAAATTTTGCAGAAAGGCGCGTAATGTTTTAGGGCTGCAGTGCCAGGAATAAATGCATATTGGACTTCATTGATGTTACACTGTACCCACTGTTTCCTCTTGCAAAATAGGCGACTAATTTCATTACTTCTGTTTTTCCTGTTACTTCTGTCACCCTTGTTCTTGGCTAACTATAGTCCCTATAAAATAACCATTGCAGGTCATTAGTGATAACATCTGCAGTGCTTTTGGTGTGGCCATGGCCTCCCTTGTCCTGTTTTTCTCAGAACCCCAGAGTGCTGTGGGGTGGGCAGGGAGCTGTGGAGCCCCCCCAGTGCAAGCCCCTGCCACAGCAGGGTCACCCCCAGCAGGTCCCACAGGAACGTCTCCAGGGGGCTTGGAATGTCTCCAGAGAAGGAGACTCCACCACCTCTCTGGGCAGCCTCTGCCAGGGCTCTGACACCCTCACCCCAAACAAGGGCCTCCTCACCTTCAGATGCAGCTTCCCATGGGCCACTTTGGGCCCGCTCCCTCTTCTCCTCTCACTGGCCACCACTGCAAAAACACTGGCCCCATCCTCCTCACACCCCCCCTTCAAGGATTTCCAGGCCTTGATCCAGGTGTTCATCCCTCTCTTTTAAATAGCGCTGGTAAAGGATGTCTTGTCTCGCAGAGACTCCACCACCTCCACTTCAGTTCTCACAAATAACACTTTTTTACTCAGTTGAAGTGAGCTTGTAAGCGTTTTATTTTTTCCTTTTAAACACCTGGAAGAAAATGTTGGGATGAAGTGGTGCAGTTCCCAAGAAGAGAACTATTTAATTATTTTCAGTCTTAGAAAGGAGCAGCAGGTAAAAATACTTAGTGTGTACTTGGGGTTTGGGTGTAGGCTTGAGTTTTTACAAGGAAGTGTGAAGTGAAACCGAATCACCCAGTGGTCACGGTAGAAGTTTGCCCTGTGAGGGAAATATTACTGCGTAATCACGGCTTGTTTGAGAGCTGGTGGACTGTGCCCTGGTTGTGAATACAGTATTTGGGGAGAAGCAGAGGCTTCACCCAGTGCAGACCTACTGCTTGGAGATCTGGGAGCACCATCTTCCCTTGATGTCTGTGTTTGGGTTTTGGTAGGCGGAAGGCAATCCTTGGTGGAAGGAAAGCACTGCTGTTTGTGAACGTGAGCTGGCCTGAACCCCGGCTGCCTGAGGGGGGGGACACCAGGCAGAGCTGATGGAAGGTCTGTGAAAATTCATCTCGGGGTGTGAAGTGATTACACGAACTGCCTCAGAGAGTGTAACTGTTGGAATGGACGCTCTGCCTGACAAATGGCAAAATATTATGGGTCTGAATGTCACGAGATGATTTTGAGGTATGTGCCTAAAGAAAATAGCAGGGCAGGAAAGACAAAACCCACACTGGGCCTTCTGCTGTATTGAAAACCAGGAAGGGGATGTCCCATGGTCCGTGTGGAATTCTAAATGTTTTTCTCAATCACAGTTTTTGGTGCGTCTGTCACTTACCAGCCGTGGTGTCGGGGCTGGTGATGAGGCCAAGAGTTAGTGGAGGGGGTTTACCTGTCTAAATTGGAGGGGGAAACTTCAGTCTGTGCGTGATGCTTAGCCCACCCTGACACACTGGGGAGTTTTTTGGTGGATCCTGAGTTTTCTCTCATTCTCCAGCAGGTTATGATCCTCTGGTCCCAGACTGGTTTTCCTGCACCTAATTCAAAGGCAGTGAGCACTGCTGGCTTTCAGAGACTGAACACCACAAGCTTTTTCTCTGGAATGCTAAGACCTAGGATGCTTCCCTGTCCCTTACCACTTAGTTATTCTCACTGGGACCATTCCACGTGGTGGTGGAGGGAAGTTCAGCCTCAGCTCCCAAGGGTACGTCTCTGCCATGCCAGGCAGATGTGTGTGGACAAGCTGGGGAGCCGAATCGAGAGGGACATGCTTAATACAGTGTTTTACCCTCTTCAGACAGAGAAGCAACAAGAACAATGGTTCTCTTTAATCTCTATCAGCAACCTGGGTGAGGGGATCGAGGATGCTGTCAGAAAGTTTGCAGAGGACACCAAGTTGGGTGGGAGTGTTGAACTGTTGGAGGGTAGGATGGCTCTGAAGAGGGTTCTGTGGTTAACAATACGGTTTCCTGATGGGTTTTGTCAGTGTTGGGTTGATGATTGGCCTCAGAGATCTGAAAGGTCCCTTCCAACCTGGACAACTGTGTGATTCTGTCTGGCCAGGCTGGATGGATGGGCCAAGGCTTGGTGTGGGGTTCACCAAGGCCAAAGGCTGCGTCCTGCACTTGGGTCACACCAACCCCATGGGCACTCAGACTGGGGGAAGAGTGGCTGGAGCTGCCCAGAAAATGGCCTCAAGTTGCCCCAGGGGAGGTTTAGGATGGACATTGGGAACAATTCCTTCATGGAAAGGGCTGGGAAGCCTTGGCAGAGGCTGCCCAGGGCAGTGGTGGAGTCGCCATCCCTGGAGGGATTTCAAAGCCGGGCAGAGGTGGTGCTGAGGGACATGGGGCAGTAGTGACAGGGCAGTGCTGGGCTGATGGTTGGACTCCAGGATCTGAAAGGTCCCTTCCAACCTCAGTGATTCTATGATTATTTGAAATGGCATTTTCCAGCTTTGAAAAACCCTCACACCTTACATCCAGAATTTGTTGAAACCAAAAGGAACTCTCATCTCTAGAAAGGATTGATAGTTTTCTGTCTCCTTCATAGCTGGAGTCAGGCTTTCACTGGAAGATACTTCACTCAGACTGAGTCCCTTGTGGAGCCTGTTGAGGTGCTGGTGCTCTCAGGAGGTTTCCAGTGGCAAGGGCTCGGCTCCGGAGGGAACGCTTTTGTGTGTCACAACGGGGGAACTGTTTCCGTCGTGACAGTGTGCTTTGCTTGAAACTGAATTTCTGGCTTGGGAGTTGTTACTCAAATAGACTTGGAGTGTTCCATGCAAATTTAATATCTTACACCTTGTAACTGAATTTTCATCCCAACACCAAGGGAGCTCGAACATGAGGTTTTCTGGGAGTCAGATGGTACCCCATTCCTGCAGATGTCGTGATTCACCTTCTCCAAGGTATTTCTAGAGACCAGGAGTACTTCCTGGTCATCTGTTGTGCAATGTTGATGGTAATTTCTTTTCCCAAAGTGTATATAATCCCTAGAACTGTTAAACTTGGAAAAATCAAATGTCATCCTTCCCTCAGTCATTTGAAATCTTCACCTTTTTGCATGCAGAATCTGCGCTTTTTATTGGCAGTTTTGGTTATGACTAAAGCCATTGAGGTACAGTGTGAGGTTCTACTTAGAGTTTGTGTCTGAAGCTGTTGTTTGGTGTGGGTTTAAGCTGTCGCTGTGGCTGAAACGCTGTCCCCTCCGTGCTGCTCAGAGCCCTTGTCCAGCTCTTCTCTGCCCTCCCTCCCGCTGGCATGGCCTTTCTGCAGCCACTGCCTCGGCCAGCTCGGGGCAGTGATTCAACTGAATTGTCTTCTGCTAATGCTGCATGGAAAAGGAGAACAGGTCTTGTTGGTTTGGTTTGGGTTTTTTTCCTTTTTTGTTTTGTTTTTCAGCAGTGCAGGCTTAAGTCCACAGCAAACTGGCCTTGCATCATCAGTGCGTAATTCTGGTTTGTGATCTCAACAGCAACCTGAGCTTTAGTGTTTATTTGTGCAGGTAAAGCCTCTTCAACCCCAAAGGCTGGGTCTGAAAATTCCTCATATTTGAATGTAAGAAGTTTTCCTCAACTTCGAATGGAACTTCCCGTGTCCCAGCTTGTGCCCGTTGCCCCTCATCCTGTCACTGGGAACCACTGGGAAGAGTCCGGCTCCATCCTCCTTCAACCCACCCTTCAGATCCTTGGGAGCATGAAGAAGGTCTCCCCTCAGCCTTTTCTTCTCCAGGCTCAAGAGTCCCAGCTCTCTCAGCCTTTCCTCATCAGGGAGATGCTCCAACCCCTCCATCATCTTTTTGCCCTATGCTGGACTCTCTCCAGTAGTTCCCAGTCTCTCTTGAACTGGGGAGCCCAGCAAATTTTTCTTCCAGAGGGTCTTGATATTTAACTGTAGAACTGTGTAAACTTTGTGTGGACTGTGTCTATACAACGTCCTGGAAGATGAAGGAAATGGAAAAGCAAATATTGTTTAATATCCTGGGTTTGGGCCTAGATTTGTTATGGGTTTGACAGGGTGATGTTGTGCCTGGTTGCCCTGCAGTTTGGTTGGTAGAAGAACACGGTGTGGGAATGTTGTGGTAAAAACTGCAGCATGTAAAAAATGCAGATGGAGGCACAAATGCAACCTTAACAGTTTGAACTTGTAGAAGGGAACAGGAAAGGAACGCCAGCAGCTGGTTTTCTGGCTCATTTGAGATCATTGTGGTGCTGATAAAATAGGTGTAGCTGAATCGTGCAGTTCTTGATCTTCTTGTGGAGCGCAACAGGAAATCTGGGTTTGCAAATGCTGCTGCTTGGGTGTCTCTCGGTGTGAGCGGGGTGATGTTGCTCGGGCAATATGGCCTTATTCTGCATGCACAGCAAAACTCACAGAACCCCAGAGTGCTGTGGGGTGGGCAGGAGGGACCTGTGGAGCCCCCCCAGTGCAAGCCCCTGCCACAGCAGGGTCACCCCCAGCAGGTCCCACAGGAACGTCTCCAGGGGGCTTGGAATGTCTCCAGAGAAGGAGACTCCACCACCTCTCTGGGCAGCCTCTGCCAGGGCTCTGCCACCCTCACCCCAAACAAGGGCCTCCTCACCTTCAGATGCAGCTTCCCATGGGCCACTTTGGGCCCGCTCCCTCTTCTCCTCTCACTGGCCACCACTGCAAAAACACTGGCCCCATCCTCCTCACACCCCCCCTTCATCACATCCCCCCTCAGCCTTCTCTTCTCCACACTAAACACACCCAACTCCCTCAGCCTTTCCTCCCAAGAGACATGCTCCAGGCCCCTCACCATCTTCCTGCTCCTCTCCTCTGCCCTCTCCACCAACAGCACTTCCCTCTCCTTCTGCAACTGGGGAGCCCACAACTGGGCCCAGTGCTCCAGATGGGGCCTCCCCAGGGCAGGGCAGAGCAGAGGGGCAGGATGACCTCCCTCCACCTCCTGGCCACCCTCTTCTGGATGCCCCCCAGGATGCCCTTGGCCTTCTTGGCCACCAGGGCCCCTTGCTGCCTCCTGGGCATCCTGGTGTCCCCCAGGACTCCCAGCTCTTGTTCCTCAGAGCTGCTCTCCAGCAGGTCAGCCCCTGATGAAATGAAATCACTGGGATCTGGAGATCCATGGGGTGAGTGACGCTGACAAACTGGGATCTCTGAAAAATGTTGCTGGTGTGCCCTGATAAATACCAGCATCTCACTCCTGAGGTAGCAGTCTAATTAATGGTAATTACTTCTGAAGGGTTTAAGTGTGGTGATCCAGGAAAAAAAAAAAGTAATGTGTTGCTTAAACAACAGGGAGTGAAGTGGTATCAAGGCCCCGTGGAGTGGGGTGAGCGGTGCCGGTGGGGAGGAGCAGAGGCTGAGATGTCCTGCAGGAGATGCAAATGGGCTCAGGGTTGCGTGTTACCTCTTTAATATCCAAATCAAGTTGCAAATGTGCTTAAAGGTTAATCTTTAAAGCGAAACACGGAAATCCCGCCCAGGTTCCCTGTGGGTGCTGCTTCCATGGGGGAGGGGGGACTCCGTACTGTCGAAACAGAGGGTGCAGGAAACCAAAGCGTTTGAGTGTTTCTCGTCTCAATATTTGGGATGCCCTTAGAGATGCCCTGAAGCTGGTAGGCCCAGGGGTTCAGTCCTCGGGGGGTGTTTAGCTCCAAGTGCTTTGGACTGACCTAGGAAAAAAAAAAAAAAAAGCCCTTTTTTGGGCAATTATGTTCCCAGTGCATTTGGTTTTTTTTTTTTGGGTGGTTTTTTTTTTAACTTTTTTTTTTTTTTTTTTTTTTTTAAGTGCTGCTGTTTCTTCAGTGCCTGGGTGTGTTGAATTTAATTAAAAATGTAACATTTAAATAAAGAAGCTGTGCAAATTTTGTCCTTAGCATGGGGTAGGGCGTCAATTAGGAGGCTGTTTAACTAGATACTACATGAGGATAAAGTTGATCATCAAAACAAAGTACTTCTTGATATCATCTCTTTATTAGGGAACTTCAGAAGCACGGAATAATTAGAAGCAGCTCTTAATTTTGTGTGCATATTTGTACAACAGACAGACCTTCATCATTTTTTCTTGCCTGCGGCAGATTTTCGTTAAAAGAAAAACCAAACCAGCAGACCCGGCACAGCCCCTGTCTGTGCGGGGTGCCGGGCTCCAGCAGCACTTGTGATTTACCGCTGGTGTCCAAGGAATGTAAACGTAGATGGCTCTTTCATTTCTCACGGAGAAGTTCAGAAAATAAAACAAAAGCAGAAATTCATCTGGCTGGCTCAGAAGAGGAAAACAGAAGCAGGCTCTTGGCGAACTGCTGAAATACTGCTTTGCTTAAGAATAAATTCTATCTGAGAATTTTAAGTGTATCTGAGTGTTTTCAAATCATCAGAACGGGGTGAGAAATCTGTCAGAAATCACAGAATCACAGAATATCAGGGACTGGAAGGGACCTTGAAAGATCATCCAGTCCAATCCCCCTGCCAGAGCAGGAACACCCAGAGCAGGTCTCACAGGAACGCGTCCAGACGGGTTTTGAATGTCTCCAGAGAAGGAGACTCCACAACCTCTCTGGGCAGCCCCTTCCAGTGTTCCCTCACCCTCAAGGCAGCCGAAACATCTTTAGTCAGATGGTGACTTTTGATGATTAACAGAATTCACACTGTGCACTGTTTCCAACTTGGTCTTGACCCTGGGGCAATGCAAGTGACCTGGGAGGGTGAGCACTACAGGACAGAGATGTTCCCCAGAAGGCAGCAAGGGGCCCTGGTGGCCAAGAAGGCCAAGGGCATCCTGGGGGACATCCAGAAGATGGTGGCCAGGAGGTGGAGGGAGGTCATTCTGCCCCTCTGCCCTGCCCTGCCCTGGGGAGGCCCCATCTGGAGCACTGGGCCCAGTTGTGGTCTCCCCAGTTGCAGAAGGAGAGGGAAGTGCTGTTGGTGGAGAGGGCAGAGGAGAGGAGCAGGAAGATGGTGAGGGGCCTGGAGCATGTCTCTTGGGAGGAAAGGCTGAGGGAGTTGGGTGTTTAGTGTGGAGAAGAGAAGGCTGAGGAGGGATGTGATGAAGGGGGGGTGTGAGGAGGATGGGGCCAGTGTTTTTGCAGTGGTGGCCAGTGAGAGGAGAAGAGGGAGCGGGCCCAAAGTGGCCCATGGGAAGCTGCATCTGAAGGTGAGGAGGCCCTTGTTTGGGGTGAGGGTGGCAGAGCCCTGGCAGAGGCTGCCCAGAGAGGTGGTGGAGTCTCCTTCTCTGGAGACATTCCAAGCCCCCTGGAGACGTTCCTGTGGGACCNATGGGATGCCAGGCTGATGTAGTGTGGGGATGGGACTCTCAGGAGGTGCGTGCCAGGGTGATGGCCTGTCCTTTCCCCTTGGAAGTAGCTGGAGCTTGGGAGGCAGCAGCAGATCCTGCACCGGGGTTGAGGGGAACACTCACCAGAGGAACCTGCTCCTCCTCCAGAACCCCCTGACAAGCCATCCTGCCCTTCAGACCACGCTTTGGGGGCTGCCTGCCCCAGAAGCGACCAACAGGCAAGAGCCTCTGGGTTTTTGGTTTTCTGGTTTGCTTTTTTGTTTGGTTTTTTTTGTTTGTTTGGTTGGTTGGTTTTTTTTCCCCTCTTTCCCTGGAGATGCATCTTTCTGCAGAAAACAGAAGCTTCTGCCTGATGGAGTGTTCACCTCTGAAGGTTATGAGACACTGAGGGGGTGACCGAAGATCAAGTAATAAAATTATGATAAACTGAATCCCTTTGTGTTTTTCCTGAGACTGAAACGTGGTGTAAGATATGAGTTCTCATGGATTTTAGGTATTTAAGTTGTCCCAGTGCTGTGACAATGGCTGAGTACAGTAGAGGGGGAGTAGTGGGGGGAGCTGCTGGAACCACCGCTGTCTCAGAGGACTCCAGTCTCTCCTGCTTTGCCTTTTATTCTGTTTATAATAATAATAAAAAAAAAAAAGATTGGGGAAATGAATGAGGCGTGGGAACAGAGAGAATAGTGATGAATGAGAATAGAGTTATGTAAAATTGCCATGTTAAAATAGTTGGTTTATTCATGTCCTGCAAGTTCTGAAGGTGGCCTGGCCCTGCAATGACGCCTCTTGCAGAGCTCCGTAGGTGATGTCCCTGGGTTTATTTTCACTAGACCTGTAGGTGTTTTGCACGAGGGTGGGCTCGTTGGGTGATCTTAACCTGGGAAGAGAGATGGCTGGTGCGACCCAGGGTGCTCTAGTACGGGCTGCTGCTCGTTTCAGCTTGATTCTGTAACTCAGTGCTGCTGTGGCTTGGAAGAGTATGTTCTTGCACCGAAGGCCCGCTCTGGTTTACCGTGTCAACTCTTATTTATTTCACAGGCTGTACCCAAAACCTCGGTTTCTGTTTTTCTCCTGGCTTTGTGCTTAGTCTCTCGTGGCAGCAGTTAGCTGCAGTTTTGGTGTGGCACTAAGGTTGGATCAGGTTTGTCTCAGTGTTTGATCTCGGGAGGTGGAGGCGCTGGATACCTGTAGAAGACGAACTTCTTTCTGGATATTTTACTCCTCTGCTTTGGGCTTCGTTGCTTGGAACAGACGGTTCTTACCGTATGGCCTGTGTGTTGTGTGAAAGCACGTGGGGCAGGTCAGATCACAGAACCCCATAACGCTATGGGGCTGGAAGGGACCTGTGGAGGCCACCCAGTGCAAGCCCCTGCCACAGCAGGGTCACCCCCAGCAGGTCCCACAGGAACGTCTCCAGGGGGCTTGGAATGTCTCCAGAGAAGGAGACTCCACCACCTCTCTGTGTTAATGCTCCATGGCCTCTGGTTTTGCTGTTGTTGGGTTGATGTGACACTCAGGTGCTTGTGAGGAACTGAAGTGAAGCCGGCCAAGACTTGGCTTTCTAAAGGGTGTCTGACAGTAGGTTTCTAGAGAGAAAAACATTCTTTGGGTAAGAATCCTCTGGAATAAGGTTGAATGTTCTGGTACTGTCAAAGCCTGACTGCCAAGGGCAGGGCACGATACCAATTAGAATTTGGAGCAGTGTGTATTAATGAAGCTTGAGGCCTTCCAAATGACAGATGATTACAGATTAGGTGGGCTAGAAAGGAGCAGAAGTTGGTGAGGAGGTGTTCTGTATTTCCTGCCTTTGACTTTCTGTTACTGGTTTTTTGCCTTCTTGTGGCTCCATGGACATCAGTGTCCCAGGAGGAGTATAGCTGGTAGGAAGGAGATACGTGGTGGGTTCAGCAGCTCTGACGCTTATTAGATACAGCAGGAGATCCCCAGTTCTGCTTTAGTTTGGAGAACACAGATCTCTCAGGTATAATTTCGTAATAATTTGAAAAAAACCTTTACTCTTCAGCTAGGGCATTTATTTACACAGCATTTATTTACATTTATTTACACAGCAAGTTTGTCCTTTTCTCTGTTGGAGTTTTTCACTGTTTTTCCTGCCTCGTGTGAATGTCAGAGGGATCAGGACAGATCTTGGCTGTGTTGGAAGATGAATGAGGACCGTTTTTGTCAGCGTAGCTTTGTCTTGGAAACAAGCAGTGAGAGTGCATTCCTGAAGAATCTGAATGTGGATCCTCAAGAGACTGAGCTTTAGAAATTGAGCATGTGATTCTCTGCCCCCTGACAGACTGAAATATAGAAACTGAGCATTTTCAACCCAAGCAAGAGTAAACTGCTGTAGGTCAGCTACGGTGCTGCCCCTGGGGAGGAATCAGCCCCTGCCCCAGGACAGGTTGGGGGGGACCTGGTGGAGAGCAGCTCTGAGGAACAAGAGCTGGGAGTCCTGGGGGACACCAGGATGCCCAGGAGGCAGCAAGGGGCCCTGGTGGCCAAGAAGGCCAAGGGCATCCTGGGGGGCATCCAGAAGAGGGTGGCCAGGAGGTGGAGGGAGGTCATCCTGCCCCTCTGCTCTGCCCTGCCCTGGGGAGGCCCCATCTGGAGCACTGGGCCCAGTTGTGGTCTCCCCAGTTGCAGAAGGAGAGGGAAGTGCTGTTGGTGGAGAGGTCACAGCAGAGGACCATCAAGATGGTGAGAGGCCTGAGGAGGCCCTTGTTTGGGGTGAGGGTGGCAGAGCCCTGGCAGAGGCTGCCCAGAGAGGTGGTGGAGTCTCCTTCTCTGGAGACATTCCAAGCCCCCTGGAGACGTTCCTGTGGGACCTGCTGGGGGTGACCCTGCTGTGGCAGGGGCTTGCACTGGGTGGCCTCCAGAGATGCCCTTCTGTTTCCTCCATCCCAGGACCGTTGCTGTCACAGGAAACAGCTGGCTCATGTCCTCTTTGAGGTAAGAGCTGCCAAACTGTAATCGGTGCTGTGCCCAACCGTCCTCAGTTTGTGTGGAGCTGCCACATCTTTACTTTGTCTTCATCAGTCTCTCAAACCATGCTCTACAAGGCAGCACGCTCTTGAGGACAGTTGAGTGCCACGTGCGGATAGTTGGGTGTACCTTGAGGACAGTTGGGTGCCCTGAGACCGCTACCGGGCTGTTGTCCTCACCAGGAGTAGCCCATCGGCTCTGTTGGCATGGTTATATTTTGATAGAAGAGTCTGCAGTGGTTCCAGAGGCACAAGTGTTCTGTCCCCACGGCAGTGGGAGCCCTGGCACCCCTGGCACCCCCTGAGGGGTGGCTGTGGCCAGTGAGTGTGGCTGTCACCACCCTCAGGGTAAATGCATCACTTTCTGTGGGACACAGCACAGCCCATATGATGGCACAGTTGCTCTTTATCATAGAATCACAGAAGGGGTTGAAAGGACCTTCAGGCTCCCCCAGTGCCAACCCCTGGACAGGGACCCCTCCCACCAGCCCAGGTGGCTCCAAGCCCCCTCCAACCTGGCCTTGAACCCCTCCAGGGATGGGGCAGCCACAGCTTCTCGGGGCAACCTGGGCCAGGCTCTCACCACCCTCACTCACCCTGTACTTACATCTTCTTCAGAACAGTCTGAATCGTTCTCGTGGCATGTCCCCAGCAGGTCCCTGCCAGCTCTGGAGATCACAGGACAGCAGAGTGTGGTTTTTGCTTTACATGTCCTGGCTTTTGCAGAGTTAGCTTTAGCTCTGCTGTCCTTTGCCAATTAATTTCTGTCAATGTCAGTTTTGGATGATATTTAATGGACTGTGATAGTCTACGTTCTCCCTGATTTTCTTCCAAGCTGCCTCAGGTGGGAAACACTCTTTCCAGGAAATGTGGAATTGGGTTTTCTCTCTGAATGTGCCCTGATCATGAGAGGGAATCACAGAATCGCAGAATGCCCTGGGGTTCAAGAGACCTCTGGGGATCATGTAGTCCAACCCCTGCAAAAGCAGGTCTTCCTAGAGCAGATTGCACAGGAACTTGTCCCTGTGGGTTTTGAATGTCTCCAGAGAAGGAGACTCCACCACCTCTCTGGGCAGCCTCTGCCAGGGCTCTGCCACCCTCACCCCAAACAAGGGCCTCCTCACCTTCAGATGCAGCTTCCCATGGGCCACTTTGGGCCCGCTCCCTCTTCTCCTCTCACTGGCCACCACTGCAAAAACACTGGCCCCATCCTCCTCACACCCCCCCTTCATCACATCCCCCCCTCAGCCTTCTCTGAGAAGGGGAAGGAGTTGAGAATGTTGACAGTGGGAATAAGCAAGATGAACCCTTGGCCCAGAAGCATCTTCTGATGGAGGTGCCATCACTCTGGGTCGGTGGTGGACATGTTTGCATCTACAGCTACCCATGGCAGTGCCAAGCTAGGGGCACCTTTCCCAGCTGGGGGCTTTATTTGAGGCACAGAGACTCGGAAATTCTTCTCTGAGGTGTTGGAAAGATGTCTAAATAGAACTTGCTTCCTGCAGGAGAACGGGGTTTAAAACAGCGCTGGAAGGAAATGGAGAAGAGCCTTAAAGGAGTGTGTGAATGCTGGGGCAGTAATGGCAAATTTCTGTCCAGACGTGGTGTGTTTGGGAACCCCAGGGGAACAGAGCAAGCTCCCACCTTCCACCAGCCTGCTGTGCTGCTGGCTCCATTCTGCTTGCAGAGAACATGGGACACCCCCTCATTGTCCCTGTCCGCCCCCCTGTCCTCTCCCTCTCCCCCCCCTGAAATACCTCCTTGGGTCACAGGGAGACTGATCAGGAAGGGACACGTCCTGGCACCGGACAGTTTTTCCTCTTCAGAGCCATTAGGTGACGGCGTGGGTGACGTCTGTGCACGGATCATTTGAATTTGGGAAAGACTTTTTAAAAGAAATGATAATAAAAGAAAGGGATGAAGGGAACCTGAGAGTGAGTGTCTTTTTAGTTGGTGAGTTCAGTTAGTGCTGATTCCTCTGGCAAGTCAGGCAGCGGTGGAAGGATGCCCAGGAGATGGGCAGCCGTTGTGTTGTGCTGTTGGAGCTCGCCAGACACATTTCTTGTGGCTGGTTGGCCAGTAACTCTGGGAATAGGTACCAAGCAACTTAGCTGTGCTCCTTTTATTATTTTTTTTTTTTTTTATTTTTTTCTGCCCTCCCAGCTTCCCATGGACCCGAGCCTTAGGAGCGTGCTCCTTCTCAGCAGCGGGCTCCCAAAGCCGCCTTGGAGGACTTGGAACGCGACCCTTTTTTCATTTATCCTGTGAAGTTGCTCCTCTGCTGGTACAGAAGAGAAAGGTTCTCAGAGTTTTTTTGTGGAAGTTGGATTTCAGAGGGAATGGCAGGAAAATAGTCATTGGTGGAACCGGGAAGGGCCTTTGCTAAAGGCCCATGAAGTCCATGTGCAGCGGTAGGAGCCTTGGCTTCCAGTTTCACTGGTTTCAGACAGAGCATCGCTGTTGCTGCATGCACAGCTTGAAAATACACATTCTGGGAAAAGTCTGTTTCTCTTTCTTCTTCTTTTCCCCTCCCCCCTTTGAACCACGATTTCTGAGCCTATTCCTCATGAGCTGTTCATAATTTCAGTGCTGTGGAAGCACCTTACCTGGGTTCATCCCTTCAGATGCGTCCTGGGGCACTTAACGATTTACATTCTTATGTGTCCTGGTCAATTCTTAGAAGTGAACGGAGCAAGACCAAGGATGATACTGCAGAGGGGTGAACAGAGTGGTGAGTTTTCTTACTCTGGGCAGTTCCTGAGCGTCTTCTGAAGGAACAGCAGCCCCAGCACATCTTTGGGGCAGCTGGAAGCCCCTCTCCAGGCAGTGCTCCTTGGGTCCGGGTGTCTCCAGTCAGGCCGGTTTCCTTTCAGTTGCAGGTTTGGTGGCCAAAAATAGTATGTGGTGGACTCTGCAAGTTCANGTGTTGTGCTGTTGGAGCTCGCCAGACACATTTCTTGTGGCTGGTTGGCCAGTAACTCTGGGAATAGGTACCAAGCAACTTAGCTGTGCTCCTTTTATTATTTTTTTTTCTTTTTTATTTTTTTCTTCCCTCCCAGCTTCCCATGGACCCGAGCCTTAGGAGCGTGCTCCTTCTCAGCAGCGGGCTCCCAAAGCCGCCTTGGAGGACTTGGAACGCGACCCTTTTTTCATTTATCCTGTGAAGTTGCTCCTCTGCTGGTACAGAAGAGAAAGGTTCTCAGAGTTTTTTTGTGGAAGTTGGATTTCAGAGGGAATGGCAGGAAAATAGTCATTGGTGGAACCGGGAAGGGCCTTTGCTAAAGGCCCATGAAGTCCATGTGCAGCGGTAGGAGCCTTGGCTTCCAGTTTCACTGGTTTCAGACAGAGCATCGCTGTTGCTGCATGCACAGCTTGAAAATACACATTCTGGGAAAAGTCTGTTTCTCTTTCTTCTTCTTTTCCCCTCCCCCCTTTGAACCACGATTTCTGAGCCTATTCCTCATGAGCTGTTCATAATTTCAGTGCTGTGGAAGCACCTTACCTGGGTTCATCCCTTCAGATGCATCCTGGGGCACTTACATTCTTATGTGTCCTGGTCAATTCTTAGAAGTGAACGGAGCAAGACCAGTGATGATACTGCAGAGGGGTGAACAGAGTGGTGAGTTTTCTTACTCTGGGCAGTTCCTGAGCGTCTTCTGAAGGAACAGCAGCCCCAGCACATCTTTGGGGCAGCTGGAAGCCCCTCTCCAGGCAGTGCTCCTTGGGTCCGGGTGTCTCCAGTCAGGCCGGTTTCCTTTCAGTTGCAGGTTTGGTGGCCAAAAATAGTATGTGGTGGACTCTGCAAGTTCATTTCTGGGGAAGAATGAAGAGTTATGAAGGCTGGCAATACACCTTGAGCTCCTGGATGTAGTGTTGTCAAAGGCCTGGTGGGAGACACAGCATCAGGAGGCGAGATCTCTGGAGCCCCTCTGCTGTGGGGACAGGCTGAGAGAGTTGGGGGGTTCATCCTGGAGAAGAGAAGGCTCCGGGGAGCCCTTGGAGCCCCTTCCAGTCCCTCAAGGTGGGGGGCTCCAGGAAAGCTGGGGAGGGACTGGTGATGAGGGAGGGGAGCCCCAGGAGGAGGGGGAAGGCTTTGACCCGGCAAGAGGGGAGATGGAGCTGAGCTGTGGGGAAGAAGTTGTTGGCTGGGAGGGTGGTGAGAGCCTGGCCCAGGTTGCCCCGAGAAGCTGTGGCTGCCCCATCCCTGGAGGGGTTCAAGGCCAGGTTGGAGGGGGCTTGGAGCCACCTGGGCTGGTGGGAGGGGTCCCTGCCCAGGGGGTGGCACTGGGGGGAGCTGTAAGGTCCCTTCAATCCAAACCCTTCTATGAGCCTCTGCCCCTGTAAGTTCAGCCACGAGCCTTTTGAGACCAGGGAGGTTTGAGCGTTCTTTGTAGCTCTTTGGTGGCCGTCTATGAATTCAGCACTGAATGGTGATGGTGTTGTCTTTGGGTGAGTAGAAAAACACCGTGAGTGTAGGTTGGTGTCTGTGTGTTTGATCAGACTGTGGTTTCATAGAATCGTAGAGTTGTTGATGTTGGAAGGGACCTTTGAGATCATGGAGTCCAACCACCAACCCAACTCTGATCAAACCCACCACTGCCCCATGTCCCTCAGCACTGTGTCAACCCGGCTTTGAAATCCCTCCAGGGATGGTGCCTCCACCACTGCCCTGGGCAGCCTCTGCCAAGGCTTCCCAGCCCTTTCCATGAAGGAATTGTTCCCAATCTCCATCCTAAACCTCCCCTGGGGCAACTTGAGGCCTTTTCCTCTTGTCCCATGGCCTGTTCCTTGGGAGAAGAGCCCGACCGCCCCTGGCTACACCCTCCTTTCAGGGAGTTGTAGAGAGTGAGAAGGTCTCCCCTCAGCCCCCTTTTCTCCAGACTGAACACCCCCAGCTCCCTCAGAAGTTCTCCAGCCCCTTCTCCTTGGTCTCCAGACCCCTCACCAGCTCCGTTGCCCTTCTCCCATGGCATTTAGCTTCTTTTTGGCACAGGGGCTATTTTTGTGAACACTTGGCGAGGTCCTGGGCACTCAGTGGGTCAAACCAGCCCCCAGTCTGTGTGTTTGCTCCCCGCTGGGCTTTTCCTGCCTGCCCAGTGCCCAAGGCTGGCACCCAGGGGCTGAGGAGCCACAGAACTTGTTGCAGGGATGAGACGTGGCAGTGTGGCTTCAGAGACTGGCATGCAGTCGGGGCAGGTAACGGGTTCAGGATTGATTTATTTCTCCTGTGCCTTGTGTCAGGAGCACGGTACATTTCAGGTAGCATTTTTATATATTTCTGTGTCTTCTAGAAACAGACGTTGTGTGTTGGACTCATGGCATGAATTTAGTGGTGGCTGCGCTGGCAGTTCTTGTCCTGCCCTCACATCCACTCCCAACCTGGGGGGGCTTTGTCACAGTGCCCCTGAAGAGTTCAACAGGCTTCTGGGTTTCTAGAACAAGGGCTTGGATAAAAAAGGGTATTCTCAAGAGCATCTTGGGTCTTTTTTGATACAATCCGGGTCCAGGCTGATGGTATTCTGCCTCCCGTCACAGGAGGAGGACCTTCAGATGTGGCTACAGACGTCATTGTGGATGACTTGAGACGTTACCGTGTGCTCTGAGTTCTGGAGGGTGTTAACTCTTCTGGAAAGTTGGGCCCTTTTCAGGCGACTTAAGTTGTGCAGTCAGAAAATCTTGATAACCCCATTTACCAGATTTCTTGGAAAGATCTTGGGGATAAAAATACTGAAAATGTCAATTCTTGTGAGGTAAGAGCGTGGTGTTATGTATTAAACTGGCAGCTTTCCTCAGCTTGTTTAGTTACCGAGTGGTTTGACAGATTCTTAAAATGGATTGGAGCTGAGTTCAAGGCTGAGCTGGGGCGTGCGAAGGAGCAGAGCGTTGGCAGGAGAGGAAAAACGGGCTGAGATGACCCTGCCTTGTGAGTCGCTGGGCTTCAGCCTGGCCACTCTCTTGTTATCGGTGCTGGGTAAGAGCAGGAGGGTGTTGGGCCCTTCCAGACTTCTGCAGGTCATTTCTTGGAGACTCCGGCTTCTTCCCAGCCAGCACGTTTGGCCATAAAACCCAGTCCTTGATTTCCTCCTCTGCCACAGCCCTGGTGCCTTTTGTGGCCATAAAGAACTGCCCTGGCTATTCCTCAGCCTGCTGTGTCTGACCTTGGGGATGGACTTTCCTCCATCTTTATTGCCTAACTCAACCCCCCCCCAGGACTTCACGTTCCTTTGGCCTTTCCTTAGCACTTGGGAGAGGTTTTGTGCCGGCGCCGTCACCGTAAGACGCTGCTTTTGGGGATGGGGCAGGTTCTGTGAAAGCCACTCGCAGCGCTCGGCCCCAAGTTTAAAATAGCAACAGCTCTTGGTTACTTCTCTAATTACCACCCTCGTTTCATTGA
This sequence comes from Nycticryphes semicollaris, assembly GCA_013400055.1. Taxonomy (NCBI): domain Eukaryota; kingdom Metazoa; phylum Chordata; class Aves; order Charadriiformes; family Rostratulidae; genus Nycticryphes; species Nycticryphes semicollaris. Next base: position 82,805 of record VXBJ01003792.1, on the reverse strand, counting down.
TCTCATGGTTTGCGTATCATTTTGCAAACGTCCAGATGGAGAGGAAAATAAATTTGCAGTCGCTCTGAACCTGGATTCATAAAAGATGTGTTTTAAATGGGTGTTTGCTGTTAGGAGTGTGTGTGTGTGAGAGAGAGAAGGTTGGGGAATGAGTGGCAGAGGCTGGGAAGAGAAATGGGAATTTGGGTAGGGAGGAGCAGGGTGGCTGCTCCTATACTCAGGGTAGAGATGGAATTGCAGGGGGAGCGGAAAAAGGCAAATATTTTATAGCCTGTTGAAATGGGAGGGTCTATACCCACAGCAATTACTGAAAGGAATTCCTCTGTTACCAGAAGTGTACAAAAAGTACAATAACTGTAAAATGTTAATCTAAGATTAAAGTAGTTGCTGACTCTAAATGGTGTTTCATGCCATTTACGTGACAGAGGGGCTCTGGTGAAATAGCTGGGACTGGACACCAGGCAGTGCTGGTGCTGCAGGAATACTGTCTGTAACGAGAGTTCCCCTAAGGGGCTGGTGGAACCAAAGATTAGTGTTTTGGTCTCTGTGGGAAGTATGAAAACCAGAGGAGATGTTTGCCTGGGACACCTGGTAGTCTTAGTGCTGTTGGAGAGGAAGGTGAAGATCTCGAGAGAGGAAGGATGCCCAGGAGGCAGCAAGGGGCCCTGGTGGCCAAGAAGGCCAAGGACATCCTGGGGGGCATCCAGAAGAGGGTGGCCAGGAGGTGGAGGGAGGTCATCCTGCCCCTCTGCTCTGCCCTGCCCTGGGGAGGCCCCATCTGGAGCACTGGGCCCAGTTGTGGTCTCCCCAGTTGCAGAAGGAGAGGGAAGTGCTGTTGGTGGAGAGGGCAGAGGAGAGGACCATCAAGATGTTGAGGGGCCTGAGGAGGCCCGTGTTTGGGGTGAGGGTGTCAGAGCCCTGGCAGAGGCTGCCCAGAGAGGTGGTGGAGTCTCCTTCTCTGGAGACATTCCAAGCCCCCTGGAGACGTTCCTGTGGGACCTGCTGGGGGTGACCCTGCTGTGGCAGGGGCTTGCACTGGGGGGGCTCCACAGCTCCCTGCCCACCCCACAGCACTCTGGGGTTCTGTGCTAGAGCGTAAATGCTCTTTCAGGGGCTTTGTTTGGGCTTATATAGCGGATTTTAGACTGTTTGTTAAGGAGCTTTTTGGGGTGGATTCCATGAAAAGGCTGTGGAACTCCTCTCAAAGCTGCTCTCTGGGGACTGCCAGCAGAAGCAGTTGTGGGGAAGACACGGGGTGTGGGGACTAGAGAGAAATGTACGGAAAAGCTGCCCAGGCTTTAGTTCCGTGGTGACTTTAGAACTGAGCTGTACACAAACTGGACTTTCTCCCTTGACTGGTATTTTGTGTCTTTGAGCTCATACGTTCGGAAGCACATCTTGGCTGTATGAGAAACACATGGCCATTTGCAGGTATTTTGGGCTATGGAAGCAAATGCTGTCCGATGAAAGGAGCTGGACATAAGCACTCTTGAATTCCTTTAGATTTTGCTCACGCTAAACTTTGGGCAAATCACTCGGACCTTTTGCCAACGTTCTTTCATAAATCGAAAGTGGTTCAATTTTTTTTCTGCCTTGTTGGTTCAAACGACTCTTGGGAAGGTTTGGCTGGTGTGGGACCCCTTTGGAGCTGGAAATCATTAAGTAATGCTGGTGCTGTAGGTTCGTCGGCCTCAGTTTTTTGTAGAATGATTTCCCTGGGTGCTTGCACGACTAAGAGGATTCTGGTTTTTCAGGGATGTGTGACTTTGAGCAACCTGCTCTGGTGGGAGCAGAGAATGCAGAGTGCCAGGGGTGGGCAGGGACCTCTGGAGACCACCCAGTCCAAGCCCCTGCCACAGTAGGGTCACCCACAGCAGTGTGTCCATTTAGAGCAGAAATCTGTGGAATTTTACAGAAATCTCCACTTCTATAGCCTAGCAGGGAATTCTCCTGATTGTCACTCAACATAATCACTTCCTTATTGAAAGGTTTCAGGCACGTTGCCTGCCCAGGGAGCACTTCCAGGGGTGGTTGGAAGGTGCTGGGGGTCAGCACACTAGAGCAGGTCTAGCAGAACAGCATCTGTGAATACTTGATTTCCAGGGGATCAAATCTGTGCTGTTGCAGTAAGGAAGGTTGTCAGCTCCGACTGAACCCAAGTCAGAGTTGCACCTCCCAGACTGAAGGGCTGTATCTGGCTGCTGGGTCCCTGATCTGTATCTAGGTGTTCCTGAAAAGTGGCTTTCCCCCACATGAGAGCTTCCGTGACACCGGTACAACTCGGGGTGGTTCTGCTTTTCCGAAGCCACGTGTGCTTCCTTATTTCCTTGCGGAGCCCGGGCCACTGCTGGCTCCATCCAGTGCTTTTGAAGGAGTCAAAGAATTTGGTAATAGCTGTCCATCCACCTCCCTACTGTCTGTGCTGCAGGGCATCCCGCTGTGCCCTGGAGTGTATCTTAAAATCTACATACAGCCCAAGCTGGGTTACGTTGCCTCTGAAATCTGTGAGCACAGGGAGGGTGTTTGATCTATGTATGTTGGAGTCCTCAACACGGGAAGGACATGGATCTGATGGGACGGGTCCAGTGGAGGGACATGAAGCTGGTCAGAGGGGCTGGAGCCCCTCGGCTGTGGGGACAGGCTGAGAGACTTGGGGGGATTCAGCCCTAGAGAAGAGAAGGCTCCGGGGAGCCCTTGGAGCCTCTTCCAGTCCCTCAAGGTGGGGGGCTCCAGGAAAGGTGGGGAGGGACTGGTGATGAGGGAGGGGAGCCCCAGGAGGAGGGGGAAGGCTTTGACCCGGCAAGAGGGGAGATGGAGCTGAGCTGTGGGGAAGAAGTTGTTGGCTGGGAGGGTGGTGAGAGCCTGGCCCAGGTTGCCCCGAGAAGCTGTGGCTGCCCCATCCCTGGAGGGGTTCAAGGCCAGGTTGGAGGGGGCTTGGAGCCACCTGGGCTGGGGGGAGGGGTCCCTGCCCTGGGGGTGGCACTGGGAGGGGGCTTGAAGGTCCTTTCCAGCTCTGACCATTCAATGATTCTGCGTTTCTGCTGGCTGTACTCTCTCTACCCTATGTCAGGAAATCACTGGAGATACTGGTGGTTATTTTGAGGGGGGTGATTTCTCCTGTTAGAAATGAGATGCTTCATTTTTGACAACATCGAAACCTCCTGGTTTGACTTGGAAACAGAACTTCTCCCTGGACATACTATGCTGGGTTGGAATTGGACCCTGCCTGTGTGTGTTCTGGTTAACACACAGTGAGGTTGGCAAAAGAAATGAAAATCGCTAGGAGAGAAGGCAGAAAATACAAACCCTTATTTACTTTACCTACTTTATCGTGCTCTGTTTCAGATGTGCCGTGAGATGAAATGAAGTACGTGTCTCAGAGGAGACCAAAGCTGAGATCTCAGCAGTGTGTGTTCAGAGTGGAAGTAATTAATTAACCGCGTCGTGCAAATCCGTGTTTCAGCTGTGGTGAAACCCGGCAGCTCCGCTTGTCCTGCTAGGATTGTGTGGGAATCCATCCATTCAGTGACTGTCTCCGTTAGAAATTACCGGAGGAGGTGGAAGGAGGGCTGGGATGAGCGCGGTGTAAAGACTGAAGGGGCGGGTGGAGCCGGGGCTGATGGCGGTCGCGGTGTCTTTGGTGTGAAGGGGTAGGGGGACACCTGGCTTCAGGCTGCCCCGGTGCTGGGTGTCAGCACAGACTCTATGATACTCCACGGCCTCCAGAACCCCCGGGTGAAGTGTGGTTTGTCTCGACCCCCCAGCACAACAAACGGAGGTGTCAGACTGGTGCGGGTGGTTTGAAATTCCCATCATAAAGTAGCTTCTGAGTCATCCCTGCCCTCTGCCAACCCAACAGCGTTTCTTCTCACCCTCTGCTCCTAATCAATACACCAGGTAGCCACAACTGCAACCGGTTCCCAGAATGGAGTTTCACTTTTAAGGGCATCTGCAGAATCAAACCGCGTAGCGCTCCCTCAAGCTCCGTCTCAGAGTTCTCGCCGTGTTGTGAATCCATCTGGGGTGTTCCCTGGTGCCTCGGGAAGGTGGCTCAGTCTGGTTTCAGAGCGGTGCTTTCGTTGTTGGGCCTCGGGTCACGATGATAAATCTTCTGCTGCACTGCTTTATGTTCAGTTCATCATTTGTAAGGTTTAAAAGACTTTGTAGGACAAATGCTGGGCAGAAAGAAAGCGTCACATTTACAGACCTTAAATACGCCCCGTAACACCCCGTACACTGTCTGTGCCTCCCCTCTCGCCCCTGCCTTCCCCTCCGGAAAGCGTGGGGAGCTCTCCCAGACACCTCGCTGCCCCCCGAGGAGATGGGGGCTCCAGACCCACCCTGAAATCTGTGTGTCATTGCTGCAGTGATTCTTGGTGGAACAAGTGAAAGTGACCTTTAGCTTTCCTGGACAACCTGTAACTTCCTTTTGAAGCGCTATTGAGAAAAGGAGCGTGGTGTTGACTGAGGTACGAGCCTCCAGCCTTGTCCAGGCCGAGGTGGGAGGGGGCTGTTAACCTCTTAACCCCCCTCCTCTGGTCCCCATTCCATGTAAGGGCTCAGGTTTGCCCAGAAAATGGGGGAGGGGGGGTGCAAAGCAGAGGGACCACGTCTGACATGGTGCTGGTGGCTTCCCAAAGAGGGTGCCTCACCTGTGGCCTGGCTCAGGGCCGAGAGGCAACGTGGGATTCTGTTCAGGAAAAAAGACAAATCGTTGGCCTTCGGTTACCTTTGGTTAATAACAGCTTCTAAAAATATCTTGCAGGATAGGAAGCTTGAGAAAGAATTCACACTGGATGAAAATAATTTTCTGAAGCTGGGCATATTCCAAGAACCATAACCCAAATGTTTCTCTGTCCGTGGAGAAGATTTCACGTTTGAAGTAACTTCTACTGAAGGTAAGCACGTCTGCCTTCCCTTCTTCAGCTTGGTGACAGCAATGTGCCTGGTAGTGCTGTGTTATGTGTTCTGGTGGTTGCTGGAGAGGTTGCTCTTGATATTTATTACCTGGAGTCATTCAAGAGGGACCCATAGTGTATGTAATCATAGAATCACACACTTGTCTGGGTTGGAAGGGACCTTTCAGATCATCTAGTCCAGCCATCAACCTAACTCTGATAAAAAAGCCATCACTAACTGAAGAAGGTGGACGTTCTTTTTTCCTTTCTGGTGGCTCTCTGTGCTTCTGGGAACTGCTTGTGGTTGCTCTGAGAAGTACCAGTATGGAGACCAGTATGGTTCTGTCATCAGGGCAGTGAAACTGAACGGCCTGTCATTACTCACTGCTTTTCAGAAGGTGAGGGATCAGAAGTGTCCAAGGCAGTTCCCATGCAGACTGTCTAAAGCAAGTGAGAGGAGCTGCTCTCTCACACAGTGTGTAATTACGTTGGGGATTCACTGCCTGAGGGTTACTGGGGATGGCCCTGCTGGATGTGGGAGCACTGGGAACCCTCCCAGTGCCGGCAGCAGGGCTGGCTCACTCCATCCTATTCCTGTCAGTCCTTCAGCAAACGCTTTCTTAATGCTGCAAAGGCAAGAGATTTTATGTAAAGTGCAGTCTCCCAGAGGGGACAGGTCATGAGTTACAGACACTCTTGAGGGTCCTAAAAGAATGGAGGAGAAAGAATTGTCCAGGTTGGAAGGGACCTTTCAGATCCTGGAGTCCAACCATCAGCCCAGCACTGCCCTGTCACCACTGCCCCATGTCCCTCAGCACCACCTCTGCCCGGCTTTGAAATCCCTCCAGGGATGGCGACTCCACCACTGCCCTGGGCAGCCTCTGCCAAGGCTTCCCAGCCCTTTCCATGAAGGAATTGTTCCCAACCTCCATCCTAAACCTCCCCTGGGGCAACTTGAGGCCGTTTCCTCTTGTCCCATGGCCTGTTCCTTGGGAGAAGAGCCCGACCCCCTCCTTTCAGGGAGTTGTAGAGAGCAAGAAGGTCTCCCCTGCTTTTCTCCAGGCTAATGATGTTACTGCACAGAAGGTGTATCTTTCTGAGCTGTGCTTGTCACCTTTCTCAGTGGCATCCTGGTGTCCCCCAGGACTCCCAGCTCTTGTTCCTCAGAGCTGCTCTCCAGCAGGTCCCCCCCAACCTGTCCTGGGGCAGGGGCTGATTCCTCCCCAGGGACAGGACCCCACACTTGCCCTGGTTGAATTCCATCAGGTTGCTCTCTCTCATATTTCTTGTGTTTTAAATCACTTCTGATTTGTGAGCTTTTCTCTAAGGTTGTTTGTAGATGCCCATCAAAGTATTTCGGGATGTGGGGGGGTTCACATGAACCTTTGGTGGCACTGTCCTTTTCCTTCTGTGTGTTCTTGTTGTAGGCTTTTTAAATTTTGTGATAGTTTGCTTAAAAAGCTGGTTTGGGGCTTGAAGTTGACTAAGTTTATAAAGCAGTTCCTGTATTCCCTGCAGTGAGTGGTTGGGCAGTTGCTTTTTAAAGGTGAGGAGCTCTTGGGTGACCTGTTCCCATCCCACTCCCAGGTGCTTGGTTCTAAACCTTCCTCAGATGCTGCAGTTTGAGAGAATTGTCTGGATTACCTTTTTCCTTTGCTCTGTGTAGCGAAGCCTAAAGTTGTTTATGCTTATAGAGGAAATAAAGGGCTTTCTGTATTAAAACTGAGCCCATAAAAGACAATAATCATAACCTTAAAATGCTTGTCAGGAATCTGTGCCTTTTGGAGTTGAGGGAGACAGAGTTAAACGTGCCCGAGGAAGGCTCCACTGTGATGGGGCTGCTGAGGTTAACTTTTCCTTTGTATTTTTATAACAGACAAGGATGTTACAGGAAAGTCAGAAGTATTTAAAGTACTCTCTTTTATGAAACAAGTGGGATAATGTACTTCTCTCCAAATTTCCATGTGTTTCCACTCAGTAACTAAGTGGAAAATGTTAAATGTTTTATTTTATCAGGAATGGGCTTAAATAGGCTTAAATAAAAAAAATCCGTAAATCTTGGTAATTTCCTCCCAGTTTCCAGCAGGAGTTGCCTGCAGTGATTGCTGCCCCCTCTTCTCCCCCCTCCTTTTGACAGGTCTTGGAGGACTGAGAGCCTTCGGAAAGGTTGGAAAATGCCGTGGGTTTTTTGTCCATGTGCCTGTATGGGGTGAGGCTCGGGATGGACTTTGGTAACTACAGGAATAATCCTGGGCAAAAATACACAATTCCAAACTGAAGAGTTAGAAAAAAACCTCACCCAAAGTTTTAGGGGAAGTGGGAGATGTGGTTGGTGGGTTGGTTTGTCGGTTTGTTTGCTTTGGCAGCCAGAGAAGCCGTGCACGGTGCTGCACTGTTTGTGAATACACAGAAATGCTGCTTTTGCCGTGAATTTCATTCCCCTGTTATTTTTGTGGGCTTCTCCTGACCTTTCCTAGGAAAAGGCAGAGGTGCCTCTCCCAAAGTTGATGGTACTTGGGTGAAGGCTCTGAAAAAGACACATTTTCCCCCCTCGCAATTGTTAACGAAAATAAAATCCAGGCCACAAAGTGGGAACCGCTGATGAGTGGAAGAATGAATGAAGTGAGACAGAAGGGGTGAAAGGGTCGTTAAGGGCCTCAGAGAGGAAAAAGAATCATCACAGAATCATGGAATGGTTAGAGTTGGAAGGGACCTTAAATCATCCAGTGTCACCCCCTGTGCAGGGACCCCTCCCACCAGCCCAGGTGGCTCCAAGCCCCCTCCAACCTGGCCTTGAACCCCTCCAGGGATGGGGCAGCCACAGCTTCTCGGGGCAACCTGGGCCAGGCTCTCACCACCCTCCCAGCCAACAACTTCTTCCCCACAGCTCAGCTCCATCTCCCCTCTTGCCGGGTCAAAGCCTTCCCCCTCCTCCTGGGGCTCCCCTCCCTCATCACCAGTCCCTCCCCACCTTTCCTGGAGCCCCCCACCTTGAGGGACTGGAAGGGGCTCCAAGGGCTCCCCGGAGCCTTCTCTTCTCCAGGATGAACCCCCCCAACTCTCTCAGCCTGTCCCCACAGCAGAGGGGCTCCAGCCCCCCCAGCATCTCCGGGGCCTCCCCTGGTATCCTGTTCCAACAGCTCCATGTCCTTGCTGTGCTGAGACACTGCTGGGTAAACTGGTTGCCCAGATAAAATCACCTGCAGCTGAGCCGCTGCGATTGAATGAACTGGTTGAAAGTAAGCACCTTGGATCCTTTATTTTCCATCTATAAACCACCTGAATTGAAAGCTTAAGTGCGAACAATGATTTGATGATACATGGGGGCAATGGGGAAGAGTCACAGGTCAGCACCAGTTATTGATTTACAACTGATGAAAGCACTTGGGAAAGCCAAGGCTTCCAGTCCCTGGCAAAGGGAATGACCAGAGTCTGGCCCATTTCTGGGCAGCACGAGCCATCCTGCTGCCTTTCCCTGTGGAGGAGAACTTCCAGACTGGACAAACCTTTTACAGCAGTTATAATGACCACTTGTAAATTTTTTTTCCCCTAAATCACAGAATCCTAGAAACATTCAGGGTGGAGAAGTCCCTTGGGATCATCGAGTCCAACCACCAGCCCCACTCTACAAAGTCCTCCCCTACACCAGATCCCCCAACACCACATCTCAACCACTCTCAAACACATTCAGGGATGGGGACTCAACCCCCTCCCTGGGCAGCCCATTCCAGGCTCTGAGCACTCTTTTGGGGAAGAATTCTTTCCTCAGGTCCAGCCTAAACCTCCCCTGGTGCAGCTTGAAGCCATTCCCTCTCCTTCTATGGCTGATTCCCTGTGAGAAGAGACCAGCCCCAACCTCTCTGCCATGTCCTTCCAAGGAGCTGTAGAGAGGGATGAGGTCTCCCCTCAGCCTCCTCTTCCTCCAACTCAACAGTCCCAGCTCCTTGATGAGATTTCTTCTCCAGGCCCTTCCCCAGCTCCGTTGCCCTCCTCTGCCCTCACTCCAGCCCCTCCACATCTCTCTGGTGTTGAGGTAGAAACAGCTTTATAAGAAAAACAGCAGGAGTTATCTTGAGCGGCAAGAATGTGAACCTTGGCCCCGACATGTTCATCCCCATGTTCTGATCTAGCAATTTTTTTTCACTTGTTGTTTAAGGAAGGAAAGTGTAAGGGGGGTTGTTGTGAATATCTGTGTGGCTGGAGCATCCTGCCCGTGTCTCAGATGGCCTCTGCCTCGGCTACAAATAAAGGCAGGCGGCGGTGGGGGATAACAGCTTGGTGAAGAAATACCCGGTTATGGAAAGCTTATTTTAAGCTGTTGGCAGCTGTGAGTCTCCTCAGCATCCTTGTGTGCCTCAGGACTTCCCCACTTTTACAAAACTGGAAACTTTAAATATGGAGAGAACCAGGGCAGGAATGAGCTTCTTGTGGTGTGAAGTTGGTGACAGGATGGCAACTGGGGAAAAGGAATGGCTGTGGGGAGCAGAGAGAGAAACTTCACATTCATTTGGAGTTACTGCTATTTATTTATGGTCCAGAAAGCTCTAACGTCTCTGGTCTCTTCCTCGAGTTTATCCAAGGAACTTCTTTAAGCAAAAGTTACTGCTTTTTCCAAATGCTTCTTTTAGTTTGAAATCTTTTATTTTTAAATAGGTTTTCTAAAGATACTGAGGGTACAGCAAAGGGCTCCCCAGTTGCAGAGGAGATGTTCCTGTGGGACCTGCTGGGGGTGACCCTGCTGTGGCAGGGGCTTGTACTGGGTGGGCTCCACAGCTCCCTGCCCACCCCACAGCACTCTGGGGTTCTGAGATCCCATTTCTTACCAGGGCTTCTCTTCAAGCCCTTCAGAACTTCTGGAGAAGAAGTGTCGTGTTGGTTCTGATGGTTTCCTGCAGCAAAGCTGATGAAGGAGAGCAGTTCATCTCACCACTGCAGATGGAACAGTTAGTTTTCTAGACTGTCAGTGTTTTTTAGAGTAACCATGATCATTTTTTATTATGTTACAGAAACACTAGTTTGTTTCTTGGTCAACTCATAGTGGAGCGTTCGTAGGGGTGTAACTTTCATCATGTAGAACTTTTTTTCTGGGCTCTGTCCTGTGTTTTCAAGATATTTTCATGTTCCTCAGCTGTTACATTGCATGTTGTAGAAAACAGATGTGTTTCATGGAAAAGTACACGTACTAAAATCATCACGTGTGTTGTACCTCTCTGTGTGTGTGTGTACGTATCCCACTGCTTCCACAAATGGGATAGTTGAGTTTCATCGAGAGCTCCTCTCTTCTGTCCTGTCAGTGCTGGGTGTAAGTAATGGTGAGCCATTGCGTCCTCCTGCTGGATGTGCTGCTGTTTGGGTGGAGAGTCCTTCTGGACCACCCATGTCTACAGAGTCTGAATGAATTGGCAGGGAATGTGAGGAAGAATAAGAAGGGCTTCTACAGTTACGTTGGCCAGAAAAGGAAGATGAAGGAAAATTCACAGCTGCCCCTCCCAGTAAATAAGGCAGGAAAACTGGTGACAACTGACACGGAGAAGACTGGGGTACTCAAGGATTTCTCTGCCTCAGTTTTCAGATGCAATCACCCTTCCCTCAGCTCTCAATCCCCTGAACCTTAAGGCCGCTTCTCCCACTGTAAGGGAAGATCAGGTTCAAGACCACCCGAGGAACATACGTAAGTCCATGGGACCCAACAAGCTCCATCTCAGGGTCCTGTGGGAACTGGCTGATGTAGTTGCCAAGATGTTCTCCATCATATTTGAAAAATTGTGGCAGTCAGGTGAGGCCTCCAGTGACTGGAAAAAGGGAAATGTCATGTTAAAAGGAGAACCCTGGGAAGTACCAACCAGTCAGCCTTACCTCCATGCCTGGTAAGATCATGGAGCAGATCCTTCGGGAGGACATCAGAACATACAGAAGACAGGGAGGTGATCAGAGACAGTGGACAAGGGAGGAGCTTGTTATCAGTGTTACCTACCTGGACTATGAATTCAGTAGCATGAGGAGCTGCATGTACCTCTCTGCTCCCAGAGGCAGTGTACCTAGACCCCCTGGACAGTGGTCCAGCAGCCTCTTGTCTGCCTGTCTTGTGGCCTCCTAGGACAGTTCCCCTGGCTTCTGTAGGTTGTGACTCATTCTGCTGGTCCTCAAAAGGCATCTGTGTCTCTTTGGGGTTTTTCTGTGTGGTACCATTCCATTTCCAAGCTTGCTGAGAAGTTCCATGGATTCCAGAACTTCACTTGATTGCTTAGATGCCTACTTTGGCCTAACTCTTGGTTTCAATATGCCATGAAGGACCATTTCCCACTCTCACTCGCAGCATTTACTGAGTAACCCATAAGAGCACTGGAGCTAAAAGAGGTTTTTTTTGTCTGGGGTGAGGTCGAAGAAGAGTCTTCTGTTTTTGCGTTGGGCAACCTGGTAGGAGAGTCTGTGCCATGGGGCAGCCTCCCTTCCCAGTCCTGGGCCACTGGAAATTGCATCGGTGTCTTCCTGAGGGCCAGGGAAGGCCAAGCACCTCAGGATCTCTCCTCAGCCTGGGTTTGAAGGATGTTAGGAAGGGGATTTGCCCTCTCCGTGCTGGAAAAAGGGCCAGCTCCCTTTTGTGGCTTCCTATAGATCAGGCAGCTTTTCCTATAAATATGTAAAAAGTTCTGAAAACCTGTAGAAGTGACAGATTTGTAATGGGTTTGAATTTGAAAAGTGAGATTTATGTGTGTATCCCCCAAATATGGACAGTGTATATATGCACTGGGGTTAACTGGGCACCCAAACAGTCCTCACTTCGGGCCTTTTATTCCAGCTTTTCACTCAGTGAATTTATAACGAAGCAGAGTTTGTTAAAAATATCTGCAGAACAGTTTGTAAGGAACACACCACACAGAAAACCAGTGCAACTGCCACAGAAATGTCACGTAGGTTGGAAATTCAGATGTCTCTTCCTAGCTCAGAAATTCAGTTCCTTGAGAGCATTTTGGGCAGCTGAGCAGCAGATACAGAAGCTCTCACCGGGTGCTGAAATGCTAAAACTTCACTTTTTTTTAATAAAAAAAATTATCAATATACTGCTGATAACTCAAATTGGAACCTGCTTATATTTCTGCCGTATTTTGTGTGATTTAGGAAGTAACTAGTTCCCCAAAGACTGGGATCAACCAGAACTAACCAACTGGGGGGGTTGGGGTCACTGTGACTCTGTGACAAATTTTGAAAGCCCCGAGTGGCACTTCGCAGGGTTTATCTGTCTGCGTGGAGAGCAGCTCTGAGGAACAAGAGCTGGGAGTCCTGGGGGACACCAGGATGCCCAGGAGGCAGCAAGGGGCCCTGGTGGCCAAGAAGGCCAAGGGCATCCTGGGGGGCATCCAGAAGAGGGTGGCCAGGAGGTGGAGGGAGGTCATCCTGCCCCTCTGCTCTGCCCTGCCCTGGGGAGGCCCCATCTGGAGCACTGGGCCCAGTTGTGGTCTCCCCAGTTGCAGAAGGAGAGGGAAGTGCTGTTGGTGGAGAGGGCAGAGGAGAGGAGCAGGAAGATGGTGAGGGGCCTGGAGCATGTCTCTTGGGAGGAAAGGCTGAGGGAGTTGGGTGTGTTTAGTGTGGAGAAGAGAAGGCTGAGGGGGGATGTGATGAAGGGGGGGTGTGAGGAGGATGGGGCCAGTGTTTTTGCAGTGGTGGCCAGTGAGAGGAGAAGAGGGAGCGGGCCCAAAGTGGCCCATGGGAAGCTGCATCTGAAGGTGAGGAGGCCCTTGTTTGGGGTGAGGGTGGCAGAGCCCTGGCAGAGGCTGCCCAGAGAGGTGGTGGAGTCTCCTTCTCTGGAGACATTCCAAGCCCCCTGGAGACGTTCCTGTGGGACCTGCTGGGGGTGACCCTGCTGTGGCAGGGGCTTGCACTGGGGGGGCTCCACAGCTCCCTGCCCACCCCACAGCACTCTGGAGTTCTGTGGCAGAACATCCCAAGTAACAGAGCTATCCCAAGAAAGAAAAATAGCCTTAATTTCATAAGATAACCTTTTTTATTATAGAAGATCCTTAGACACAGACATGGAGAATCCTTGATGTGAGGTAGGGCAGGAAATGCATGTCAGTAACTTAGTAAAAATCAATTAAAAGTCATTGTTTCTTTCACTGTGTTTCATTTAGCCGTTCCTATAAGCTCTTCAGCTGGAGGTTCAGTGTGAAAGACACACCGGAGCCAGATACTGAAGCATGTAATCTAAAAATGTGGGTCTTTACAGAGCCTTCAAAACTGCCCAGGAGCAGTGCCCTCCTTCTTCAGTAAACCCTCCTGGAAGAGCTAAAAAAACGTGGTGTTTTCTTTTTGGTGATTTTTAAAAAGGATAATTTCAAAACTGTGTCTTAGATACAGTTACGCAAGTGGTGGAACTGCCAAAAGATCAGGCGCGGTAACGCTTTTGGGTGCCGGAAAAAAAAGCAAATTGAATGGTTGGAGCAAGTGTTCCTGCTGCTGCGGAAATAGTAACGTGGGTTTGGTTAAAACCAGCCCCAAGATGCTGTTGTGTCAAATCACAGCTTTGTACACAAATAATCTGGGCACGTGGCAGTGACATCTCCCAGCCGGTGCTTCCGCTTTTCAACCGTGGTTTAATGTAATCAGAGAATTGTCCAGGTTGGAAGGGACCTTTCAGATCCTGGAGTCCAACCATCAGCCCAGCACTGCCCTGTCACCACTGCCCCATGTCCCTCAGCACCACCTCTGCCCGGCTTTGAAATCCCTCCAGGGATGGCGACTCCACCACTGCCCTGGGCAGCCTCTGCCAAGGCTTCCCAGCCCTTTCCATGAAGGAATTGTTCCCAATCTCCCTCTTAAACCTCCCCTGGGGCAACTTGAGGCCTTTTCCTTTTGTCCCATGGCCTGTTCCTTGGGAGAAGAGCCCGACCCCCCCCGGTTGCCCCCTTCTTTCACGGAGTTGTAGAGTGAGAAAGTCTCCCCTGCTTTTCTCCAGGCTAATGATGTTACTGCACAGAAGGTGTATCTTTCTGAGCTGTGCTTGTCACCTTTCTCAGTGGCAATAACCATTACCCTGCTGTTTTCTTTAGCATTAACATCTCTCTCTTGAGCCCATCCCTGACCCGTATCCCCAACACCTCTGGCCCTCTGTGCTGTGTACAGACCCAGCATTGGGGTTTGTCCTGTAGAGGCTGGATGTTCCCCCCATTGGGTTCTGCACGTGGGGTTTGGGCACGGGTGAGACGGTGTCAGGGAAGAATTTAGTCTGAAACACTAAAGGGGAGCCAGAACTGAAATCCTGCCATAGCTGATGACTTACCTGCTTTTTTAAGTACCCATGTCTGATCACAGAATCACAGACTGGTTTGGGTGGGAAGGGACCTTCAGGCCCCCCCAGTGTCACCCCCTGTGCAGGGACCCCTCCCACCAGCCCAGGGGGCTCCAAGCCCCCTCCAACCTGGCGTTGAACCCCTCCAGGGATGGGGCAGCCACAGCTTCTCGGGGCAACCTGGGCCAGGCTCTCACCACCCTCCCAGCCAACAACTTCTTCCCCACAGCTCAGCTCCATCTCCCCTCTGGCCGGGTCAAAGCCTTCCCCCTCCTCCTGGGGCTCCCCTCCCTCATCACCAGTCCCTCCCCACCTTTCCTGGAGCCCCTTAAAGGTCTGAAGATAGTGGGAATGTCACTGGAGAAAAATGACACTTACTCCTTATTTGCTCCCTGTAGGGAACAGTAAAAGATATGATAGTATGAAATGAAAATCAGTAATTTAAATTGTGCCAAACTAAGCTGAGCTCTTTCCTTGGCAGCTGCTACTCTAATTAGAAGAAATTCATTCATTCTTGTGGTCCATCCCTGGAGGGGTTCAAGGCCAGGTTGGAGGGGGCTTGGAGCCACCTGGGCTGGTGGGAGGGGTCCCTGCTCAGGGCAGTTGGAACTGGATCATCTTTAAGGTCCCTTCCATCTCTAACCGTTTTCTGATTCTGTATTTCTTTGTGGAGATCACTAAGATACTTGGTCCAAAAGCCAGAGCAGGACTGTGTGAGGTCAGGGCTCACTGAGTGACCGTGGTGGATGAGCTAAGGTGGGATGGTCAAGGGCAGACAAGTAAGAGAAAATGTGAAGTAGGAGGAAAATCGCTGGGAGAGCTTCCTAGGGAGAGTCTGGACAGGGGCTTGGTTTGATGTTATTAATGACTGCTGTAAAAGTTGCAGTGTGTTGGGGAAGGCAACTGGAAAAACATAATTAATAGAGCTGACAGGGAGAAAAATCTGGAAAAGTCCAAGGAAAGAAACTGTTAGAGGTAGGAGGGGATGCAAAGGACTTTTGGGGATTTGCCTCCAGTGTGAGTTGGTCTTTAGTAGTTTGTTGTTACATCCTGTGTCTTCTTTACCGATTCCAACTGCGTCAAAATCTTCTGTGTTTGGTTGGGCCGATGTCAGATGCCCGTGGGAAAGGTGCTGGGGGGGACAGGGCTGGTGACAGGGGTTTCCTTCCAGCAGGTGTTTACAAGGAGATGAGCTTCGAGGTGCAAGGAAGGAGGAACTGTTCCTTCATTTTCTATTTCTAGATTTGATTTATAGTGTCCTTTTTGCCCATTTCTGTTGTTGGTAAACAAAATATACTCTTCTGCCCCTCAAAGGATGACCAGTTACCCAGTTTTCTGGCATTTATGAGATTAACAGCATATTCTAGTATTCCACAAGGTTTATGTTGATTAGCAGTTCAGCTCTAGGGCTGCTGTGTGTTGTCACTCACAGTGTCCAGTAGGTTGTGGGGGTTTTTTAACCCTTTCAGTGATGGTGTCTCTCTTGCTGTTATTTATACACCGGGGGCCTTTCTTCCACTTCCATAAGTCAGTGATTGTTGCAGCTATGGCTGATGAGCATGACTCTGGAATACAGATAATGCCAAAAAACCCCCAAACCCTTCAACGCCAAGTGCTCAGAGTACAGTAGCCCATGGCTGGCCTGGGCTCTGATCCAGCCCTGCTTTTCTCTGGACAGACATAATCTTTCTGGGTTTAGTTCAAGCCACTGGCAACTGAAGTTGGTTCAGGCACAGATTGTGTCTGTCACTGATACCGCATCCTGTATCCAAGTCATGGTAGTTTTTGAAGTTCACAGATGACACCAAGTTGGGTGGGAGCATTGATCTGCTGGAGGGTAGAAAGGCTTTTGCAGAGGGAACTGGACAGGGATGGATGGGCTGAGGCCCATGGGATGAGGTTCAGCAAGGCCAAGTGCCATGTCCTGCACTTGGGTCACACCAATCCCATGGATGCTCCAGGTTGGGGGCAAAGTGACTGGTGCTGCCTGGCAGAAAAGGACTTGGGGGTGTAGGTTGACTGTGAGCTGAACAGGAGCCAGCAGTGTGCCCAGGTGGCCAAGGCAGCCAACAGCATCCTGGCCTGGATCAGGAACAGTGTGGTGAGTGGGNACAATTCCTTCATGGAAAGGGCTGGGAAGCCTTGGCAGAGCCTGCCCAGGGCAGTGGTGGAGGCACCATCCCTGGAGGGATTTCAAAGCCGGGTTAACACAGTGCTCAGTGACATGGTTTGGTGATGGTTTTTACCAGTGTTGGCTTGGTGGTTGGACTCCAGGATCTGAAAGGTCCCTTCCAACCTGGACCATTCCATGATTCTGTGATTCTGGTGTGAAAGGTTAATAATTTTGCTTACAGGATGTAGCTGATTTTTACAAGCTGGCTCACAGTGACATGAAGGTGTTCTGGTCAGAATTACAGAGGGGCAATAAATAGTGAAGATGGGAGATTAACTCATCCTCTTCTGCGTTACAGCTAGTTGTGTCCCATCAACATGTTCTGGAAGTTCGATTTGAACACGACATCACACGTGGACAAGCTGCTGGATAAAGAAGATGTGACGCTTCAGGAGCTGATGGATGAAGATGACATCCTGCAGGAGTGCAAGGCGCAGAACCGCAAGCTGCTGGACTTCCTCTGCCAGCAGCACTGCATGGAGGAGCTGGTCACCCTCATCACGCATGAGCCCCCCCTGGACATGGACGAGAAGGTCCGCTTCAAGTAGGTATTCGTTTGCCATCCTGTCTGGAGACAACCCACGGGAGAGCTTGATGCTGGGAGTGCTCTGATGTTGCCTTTCCTGTCTTGGGGAAAACGGCTTTTGAGTTCCATGTAATACTTCACAGCCCTTCGTTGTTTTATAGTCAGGTTTCAGAAGCTTGTTTCTTTATTTTGAAAGGTTTGACGTTGAGTTTGTCTGAAAAAAAACCCACCCCCCTCTTCCTCTTTGTGCAAAAGTTTCCAAGAAAAATAATCAGTATCTCAAAAAAGGATCTTTAGTATGTTTTTATCAAAATTGCAAGCAAAGAGCGTTCTGCTGAGTTAGGCATTTCGGAGCTTGGGTGGTTTTCAGGAGTCGAGGCCACAAAAGAGAGCGAGCTGTTGTGCTGGTTTTGGCCAAATTGGCCCAAACCAGAATGACAGATGGGCCTTCCCCCACCCCCAGCACCCCCTACTCCCCTGCAAGGAGAGGAGAGGAAGAGATAAGGAGACTTAGAGTGACTGAAAGGCATCGTATTCTCAGTGTCCTGCAGATGTCAGTGTCCCCGCAGTGCGGGAGAGCCCTAACCACACGTGGAGCCTCCTGCCCACACTGAGCTCTAGGTGCCCTGGCTTCTCATGGCAAGTTGTGTTTGTGTGGCTTTAACTAAAAGTACACTTGAAAATATTTACATTTTGGATTTGGGAAGTTTGTTTTTCTTTTTGTGAAGTTTCAGTTAAAACAAAAGCTTGCTCTGTGCACAAATAAAAAAATAAACAGGGGCGAGTGTGTGAGTGTGGGAATGGAGCCTCGTTGGCCATTGCTCTTCTTGCTTGAAGTCTGCTGAGGAAATGGTACGTTGGTGCTTACGGTTGTTAATGGGTGAGATGGTTGGTCACGATCAGGTTCAGGTGACTATTTCCAGGAAAGCCAAGAAATACATTCTGCAGTAACTCTGAAGATGGGATGGGGGGTTTTGCAAGGCCTCTGCTAGAAGAGGTGGATTTAGCAGAAGGAAGCAGGAGTGTCAGTTCCACACTGGTACCTACAAATGCAGACTGTACAGAGGTGCTCCTAGAGCAGGGAACGTGGTGCACAACAATCTTGGGACTCTTTGCTGTTCCTGTGTCTTCTCAGAATACCGGGCTTTTTGTGGGGTGACTGGCTCTGTGTCCCCCAGCCCTTTAGCCAGGCTCAGCCCAGCTCAGCCCCACATGCCCCACTGAGGAAGGAGGGCGCTGCTTTCCCTTGGGGCGGGAAGGAGGAGATGGTGGGCAGTGCAAGGCTGGGATCCTTCCTGGAATCCAGGTGTGTTTTGCTGGAGGAGAGCATGAGGGGTTCCAGTACCACTCCAGTACTAACTGGTGCATTGTCGGTCCCACTGCAGAACAGTCCTTTCTGAGATTTTTGGGGCTGCTGTTGGATGAGTTTCTGTCTCTGGTCCTGGGAGGCAGAGGTGAGGTGAGGACCTTTCCCAGCTGTAACCAAAGAGACTAAGAATAAGGAAAGGTGGGGACAAAGAAAAGCTTCTCAAGAGAGAAGGTCCTTCGTGCAAACCAGATCGAAGAGGGAAGCTCAGTGTGGGAGCATTTACTTCCGAGCGTTCTCGAATTTCAGGTGCAGGATGATACCCCTTTTCCTCAGCTTTTGAAAGCAGAGTGTGGTTTAGGAAAGAAAGGCCAGGGCAGCTGAGGAGGAGGCACAGACAAAAGTAGACGTTGGTGGGAAGAGTCTCCAGTGCTACCATCCCCTTGCTAGGAAAGGGGAGATGGAGCTGAGCTGTGGGGAAGAAGTTGTTGGCTGGGAGGGTGGTGAGAGCCTGGCCCAGGTTGCCCCGAGAAGCTGTGGCTGCCCCATCCCTGGAGGGGTTCAAGGCCAGGTTGGAGGGGGCTTGGAGCCCCCTGGGCTGGTGGGAGGGGTCCCTGCCCAGGGGGTGGTACTGGGGGGAGCTTGAAGGTCTCTTCAACCCAAACCAGTCTGTGGTTTTAGTTCTTGTGTTGGGAAGGCCATAAAGAGCTGTCTTGTTCACTGATTCCTTCATCAGATGTTGCTGTTGCATCTTCTTCCTCTTCTCCCAGTGGTCCACACGGTGCCCGCTGGAGAAGCCGGTGCAGTGGTGGGAGTGTGGTTACACACCAGCGAGGGAGACGTGAGCGTGGTGGCAACGAGAGCTGTGTCATGACCCGCTTCCTGGGAGAAAAAGAGCTGATCTTGATGGAGTATTTATTTCTTTGAAGTGCTTCCGGTGCCAAGAGAAGCATTTCCAAGGCCCGGTGAGGCACTGGAGAGGGGCGAGAGGGTTTTGGCTTATTAGGAACTGGGGAAGCTTTTGGAATAAATAAAGGTTAATCAGGAAGAACGGACTCTGTCTAAATCCAAATGGAATCCAATCTTTGGCTCTTAAGAAAAGGTTATGAAAGATTTTAAACTGGAACAGGGGAGAAACTTGCGAGGTTTGGAAGTGGATGGAGCTCAGAGCGGTGCGTGCTGTGGAAAAGGAATCAGCAGAATGTTTCATTCCTGAGACGTCGGTGGGATGGAAGTTGATGAAGCTGAGAAGGGAAACTGCGAAGGGGAACACTGGGCAGTAAATCCCCCTCTCGGCACAGCACGTGGAACCCGGCAACCGTGAGGGCCTGGGGCAGTCAAAGCAGTGGTTTGCACTGGGATGTCTGTTTATAATGAGCTTGTGGATGTACTGGGGTGTCTCGTAAACCCGTTGGGACCCTGTGGGGTTGTGAGCAGCCCCCGGGAGGGGCAGAGCAGAGCCAGGTGGCACAGGACAGGAGGGAGGGGGGACCGAGTGTGGTGTCCCCGAGGTCCAGTGGCTGCAGCAGGGGACCCGTGTGGCCGTGATGCCGTGTCGCGATGGACAGGGGGAAGTGTTGGATCTGACCCTGGGAGAGGGGAGGCTGAAGAGGGGAGTAAAGGCTACGGGAGCAGAACGTGCTGGAACAAGGCGAGGTTTCGTTATCCCCCCCGTCCATGGCACAGACATCACGGGGACACACAGGATTTTAGGAACCATGAATGCCTTCCACATGGAGCAGTGAGCCAGAAAAAGGAGAAATAACTTCCTATACCCCTGGGGGCTCTAAGAAACGTAACTGTTGTAAAATCACTGTGTAGTAGTAACTGTAATGTACTCAGGTTTAACATCCTCACAGGAGCAAAACAGATATAAACGGCATTATCGTGGGGCTGGGGTTCTTTTTTCTAACTTTTAGGAATGGGGCTACATAATTAGGAGGTGGCTGGGTAGGAAGTCAGTGGGTCTGTGAAAGGGAAGAAAGCTCCTGGTCAGTCTGAAAACGTTTTAGTGGCTCGTGGTAGAAGCAGAGCTCGTCTTACAAAGATTTTTTTAAAATCCCAATGTCAAAAACTGTCCTGGTGAAATACAAATAACCCATTGGAGGTAAAATTGCATCAGCACAGGAGAGAAGCTGTGTCTGGGTACAGAAAAAGGCTGCTGTGGGTAGTTCATCTGTGGGGCTGGACACAGGGATTTTGAGAAGCAGTTTGCCAAAGGCAAACCCACTCACACTCCAAACCCATCATGATAAGGAAACCTCTCCCAAGAACGCGTAGGGAAGGTGCATGATCCAGGGGTAGGAAGGAAGACAAGGCCATAGAAGAAAATCTAATTAAACTGTCTGTGTTGGTGCTCAGTTGGGAGGTCATGCCTGACAAACTTGGTGGCCTTTTATGAAACTGCCACAGCCTTGGTGGACAAGGGCAGGGCAACAGATGTCACCTACCTGGACTATGGAAAGCCTTCGACACTGTCCCATGTGACATCTGGTCTCAGACTTGGATTTGACAGATGGACCACTCGGTGGCTCAAGGACTGGCCGGCCACACTCAAAGGGTTGTGGTCAACGGCTCAATGTCCAAGTGGCAGCCAGTGCCAAGTGGTGTCCTCAGGGGTCGGGGACTGGGACCAGTGCTATTTCACATCTTTGTGGGAGAAATGGATGGTGGGATGGAGTGCACCCTCAGCAAGTTTGCTGGTGACACCAAGCTGGGTGGCGCAGTCGACATGCTGGAGGGATGGGATGGAATCCAGAGGGATCTGGGGGCTAGTGCAAATTGCATGAAGTTCAACCAAGCCAAGTGCAGGGTCCTGCACCTGAGACACAGCAATCCCAAGCACAAATACAGGTTGGGTGGAGAATGTCTGGAGAGCAGCCCTGAGGAGAAGGACTTGGGAGTGATGGTGGATGAGAAGCTCAACGGGAGCCGGCAGTGGGCACTGGTAGCCCAGAAAGCCAACCCCATCCTGGGCTGCATCGAGAGAAATGTGGCCAACAGGTCACAGGGGGTGATTCTCTGGAGTCCTCAGCACAGGAAGGACATGGAC
>VXBJ01003792.1:48937-61292 GCA_013400055.1 Nycticryphes semicollaris | reverse complement strand
TTTGAGGTAAAAAAGAACCGACTTTCTGTTTCTGTAATTTTACCTCTCATCTAGGCCTCTTCTAACTCTCTGAAATTAATGTTTTTCTGAAGAACAAGTTGATTTTACAGAATATCGTAGACATTACTGAAAAGCTGGAACTCAGAAGGTTGGCTCTGAATTGCCTGCTTTGGACATAGCGTGTGCTCACCTGTTTTGTGTGAGATCTGACCTTCTGTCTCTAAACTGGAGTCCTCTGGATTTAACAACAACAACAAAAGAGGATGCTCATTTTTAATTGAGCTGCAGCAACAGGGGGAATAATTTTTCGGAAACATTACAGAAACCTGTTAAAGTCCGAATTCTTCAAATCAACCTTCAGTTTTGGGGGGTTAATTTCAGTTGTGCAAATAAGATTTATTTGAAAAGATTTGAAGGGACTGTGGTTGTACTGAAGGTGATTAGGCATCGCTTTTAAAAATGAGAAGTGAGGACAGTTTGGTTGTGGTTGGACTCGATGATCTCAAAGGTCCCTTCCAACCACTAAGATTCTGTGATTCTGTGATTTTCAGTTTGGGTTGAAAACCCACGGATGTGCTGCAGGAAACAGCCTGCGGGTCACAGAGGTGGCCCATGTTTCTTGTCTGGTTCGGGGTGGGGGGTGTGTGTGTGTCCCAGTCCCCCCAGCCCCATCTCCAGGAAGGACGCTCCTCCTGCTGTTTATAATTTTAATAAGGGTGGGTTTTCTTGAGAGTTTTCATTTCACCCTCAGTTGCTGCGGTTCTGTCCCCACAGGTACCCCAACACAGCCTGCGAGCTGCTCACCTCCGACGTGCCGCAGATCAACGACAAGCTGGGAGGGGATGAGACCCTGCTCAACATCCTCTACGACTTCTTGGATCATGAGCCCCCCCTCAACCCTTTGCTTGCCAGTTTCTTCAGTAAGACTATTGGGAATCTCATTGCAAGAAAAACGGAACAGGTAGTGATGAGATTTGTCCTGACGCGTCAGCACAAGTGAACGCACTAACGTGGTGTTGTGTGGCAGTAGCAGCACTACCCTCCTCGTCTCAGTGTGGTCCTGGAGTTGAAAAATCAGGAAGAGGGTGGCCAGGAGGTGGAGGGAGGTCATCCTGCCCCTCTGCCCTGCCCTGCCCTGCCCTGGGGAGGCCCCATCTGGAGCACTGGGCCCAGTTGTGGTCTCCCCAGTTGCAGAAGGAGAGGGAAGTGCTGTTGGTGGAGAGGGCAGAGGAGAGGAGCAGGAAGATGGTGAGGGGCCTGGAGCATGTCTCTTGGGAGGAAAGGCTGAGGGAGTTGGGTGTGTTTAGTGTGGAGAAGAGAAGGCTGAGGGGGGATGTGATGAAGGGGGGGTGTGAGGAGGATGGGGCCAGTGTTTTTGCAGTGGTGGCCAGTGAGAGGAGAAGAGGGAGCGGGCCCAAAGTGGCCCATGGGAAGCTGCATCTGAAGGTGAGGAGGCCCTTGTTTGGGGTGAGGGTGGCAGAGCCCTGGCAGAGGCTGCCCAGAGAGGTGGTGGAGTCTCCTTCTCTGGAGACATTCCAAGCCCCCTGGAGACGTTCCTGTGGGACCTGCTGGGGGTGACCCTGCTGTGGCAGGGGCTTGCACTGGGGGGGCTCCACAGCTCCCTGCCCACCCCACAGCACTCTGGGGTTCTGTGATGTAGTTCTTTAAGGTCAAAATTTAAATGCAGGCTCTGAACAATCCTGGGGGCTCCCTCAGCTGGGGGAGAAGCCAGCTCATTCGGACACCTCTATGGAGTTTTGGGTCCAGACCTGCAATAAATGGGATGTTCCTCTGCCACAGCCAAAGATTTAGATGTTGCACTAACCCTTTGGTCCTCGCCCAGTATCATCTGGTGACACAAACACCACCTCAGCCTCCAGGGGTGCTGGAAGAACCAGCTAACAGTGGTTTAGGAATACACTTGTTCCAATTCAAACCTGCCTTTTTTAAAGGAAGGCTGTCAGAGAGCTGCAGCGGAATGAAAAATTCTCCAGCTTCACCAGCTTCTTGATGGTTTCTGTGGGTTTGGGTTTCTTTGTGGCACAGAGAAAGGGAAAAATAGCTCAAAAGATTTGATTTTGTATCACCTTGAAGTGGGAATGTTTCTCCTCTTGTTCTCCGGAGGATTTCTCAGCCGAGTTCCACCAAAATGGGCTGGTTGAGACCGGAAGGTGAAGCTGTGTGTGCCCTGTCTGTGTCTTGTTCCAGCAACTGATGATGATGCTTTTGTTTCCAGGTGATTGCGTTTTTAAGGAAAAAAGAGAAATTTATTAGCCTGGTGCTAAAGCACATAGATACGTCAGCGATGATGGACCTCCTGCTGCGCCTCATCAGCTGCGTGGAGCCCGCCACGCTACGGCAGGAAGTGCTGAATGTGAGAATCTGCTGCTTGCTTTTTGTACACAGGGTGGGGAACGAGGGGGCTGGTTTGGTTTGTGTCTTAAAGAAATAGTATTGTTGTTTGCCATTTATTGTGAGAGCAGATCCCCTCGTCTCACAGCTGTTTTCCCAAGTGGGGGTTACTGTGGGCCCTTCAACCTGCCTGCGACTCACACGGCAGAGCACTGCTCCCCTCCCTGGCAGGGAAGGCTTTTCAACCCCTGTTTCCCTATCACAGAATCACAGAATCATTCAGGATGGAGAGGACCCTTGGGATCATCGAGTCCAACCACCAGCCCCACTCTACAAAGGTCTCCCCTACACCAGATCCCCCAACACCACATCTCAACCACTCTGAAACACACTCAGGGATGGGGACTCAACCCCCTCCCTGGGCAGCCCATTCCAGGCTCTGAGCACTCTTTTGGGGAAGAATTCTTTCCTCAGGTCCAGCCTAAACCTCCCCTGGTGCAGCTTGAACCCTAACCCTCTCCTTCTATGGCTGATTCCCTGTGAGAAGAGACCAGCCCCAACCTCTCTGCCATGTCCTTCCAAGGAGCTGTAGAGAGGGATGAGGTCTCCCCTCAGCCTCCTCTTCCTCCAACTCAACAGTCCCAGCTCCTTGATGAGATTTCTTCTCCAGGCCCTTCCCCAGCTCCGTTGCCCTCCTCTGCCCTCGCTCCAGCCCCTCCACATCTCTCTGGTGTTGATGTGGCCAGACCTGGACACCACACTCAAGGGGTGGCCTCCCCAGTGCTGAGCACAGGGGGACAATCCCCTCCCTACCTCTGCTGGTCACACCATTTCTGGTACAAGCCAACCCCTATTTGCTCCCATGGGTTTTGCTGTTGAGGTTTGACAAGAGGAAATGTGTAACCTTTTCTGGTGTTGAGAATTTCAGACTGATCACTTGGGACAGTACTTTGTTTACTTCCTTGCCATGTATGTGACTCGTGGAGACAGTATCTCCTGCTTCCTCCTTTCCCCTCCCCTTTAATAGGCAGCCTTAGAAAATGGCCCCGTCTTTGAGACGAGACACTTCTTTTGCTTTACAGGTAGGACGAGTTTTTCTCCCCTTGTAGCGCCTGGTCTGGGTGAGGCGGCCTCAGCCCCTGTCAGGGGGCAGATGTGTGGGATTGGAGGGAAATAAAGCCCTCCTAGTTCAGGTCTCTGTCAGTAAGGCAGGGGAGCCCTACGGAAAGCTGTGCTGGAGTCACGGGAGCCCACGGCAGGATTTGTGACAAGCTTTGCTGCACCCAGAGCCGTGCCCACCCTGTAGCCCAGCGGGTTCTTTGCAGAGCCCCAGGATGGATGATGACCACCGTGTTCCTCCTCACGCCCTGCAGAGCACACGCTGTTACCGAGAAGGGAAATAAAGGCACAATCCCCTCCCTACCTCTGCTGGTGGGCTTTCACCCATGAAGGTGCCTTCATTTTTTGACAGGAAAGTGGGCAATTCAGCTGGTTAGACATCTGAGAGCGATAGCAAGAGAGGAGCTGGGAGGAAAAAGCCTTGGAGAAATGGATTGACAAGGAATAATGGTGATGGAGGGTTCAATGGAAGAGGAAGGAGCTTTGCAGCAAAGACCCAACTCCATCCTGGGCAGTGATGGCCCCAGGGCAGGGACTGCTCCCCACTGCTTGGCACTGGTGACACCCATCGAGGTACTGGGGCCAAACTGGGCTCACCAGTGCAGGCCAGATGTTTAATAAGGCAACATAACATCACTGCCAAGATAAATGCAATTATTTTTTCTTCTGATATTAAAAATGGCATTTTGAGTGAGTAGAGTTTCTCCTGGGTGGGAAACATCCATCCAGGAAACTGCCAAAGAGCCAGGCTTCCAAATACTAACCATCCATAACCAGGCAGGTGTGGGTGGGTACGTTTTAACCCCATCCCATCAGGTTAATTCTGCCTGTTACAGATTTCACACAAACCAGCTGAAGACTCTAGGTGCCACTGGAGCTGCTCCTGCAGTGATCTCTTTTTTCCCAAATAGTCTTAATATAGGTATTACCCCCAAGCATTTAAAAACCTGATGGCTTGAGCACTTCTCTGAAAAGCAGAAACCAGTAGCAATATTGGAATTGGGGATTGAATGCTTAAGAGAAGCCTCTTAACAACAACTTTGGCAATGTATTCAGCAACTTCAGTCTCCACAGAGTTTCCAGTCTTGATTTTTGGTAGGTATTAGAAAAAAAAGTTACACTTCGTGGACTGCTTTAGCTTCTTTTTTTCAGGGAAAACCCACCATCTGTCAGGTAGTAGCTAGAGAGGTCGGGAATTATTTACTGGCTCAGGGCAGTCTTCATCTGTGGGATGCTGGACATCTCCCTGGGATACTGGACGAGATTTAGCAAGAGGAAAAGTATTAGTATTAATTTCAGGAACTCATAAGGCTGCAGTTGGCTGATATTCCCAGGTTCTCACTCCTGACCCACTCTGCTCCCTCTTCTAACTGCGGAAATCTGGGAAAGGTGCTCCATTGTGTGGTTTATTGACGGTAACCACGAGGCTGTGGCAGCCCTTATGGAACAGTAGGGTGGTGTCCAGCTGTCTCCTCACGTGGATCTGAGCTGAGCTTCATTTGTGTGCCATTAATTAACATTTGGGGAGGTTCAGGTTGGAGATCAGGAACAATTTTTACATGGAAAGTGTTCTGAAGCCTTGGAATGCGCTGCCCAGGGAAGGGGTTGAGGCACCGTCCCTGGAGGGATTTCAAAGCCGAGGGACATGGGTTAGTGATGGTTCTGATCAGTGTCGGGTTGATGGTTGGACTCGACGGTCTCTAAGGTCCCTTCCAACTCAGACAATTCCATTGTTTAGAATCATAGAATGGTTAGAGTTGGAAGGGACCTTAAAGATCATCAAATTCCAGCCCCTCTGCCCTGGGCAGGGACCCCTCCCACCAGAACAGGTTGCTCAAAGCCCCCTCCAACCTGGCCTTCAACCCCTCCAGGGATGGGGCTTCCACAGCTTCTCGGGGCAACCTGTTCCAGGCTCTCACCACCCTCACAGTAAGGAATTTCTTTCTAATATCTAATCTAAATCTCCCCTCTTTCAATTTAAAACCCTTCCCCCTCCTCCTGGGGCTCCCCTCCCTCATCACCAGTCCCTCCCCAGCTTTCCTGGAGCCCCTGCAGGGACTGGAAGGGGCTCCAAGGGCTCCCCAGAGCCTTCTCAGGAGCCTTGTCACTGAGCAAAAGCTGAAAACTTTACTGTCTGAGTAGAGTTGGAGAAGGACTGTTTCTCAGTGGGAAGTGCCACCATCAAGAGTACATCACTTCAGGGTGTGAAAAGGCTATTTCTCTGGACATCACTGTGTCGGCAAAATCCCTCCAAGAGCTTCAGTTGGGTTGTGCTGTGTGTCTTGCTCTCTGGGGAGGTAGTGTTTTACAGCGTCAGATTTATGAAGATGGAGTTAAACAAACTGCTACTCTGCATAACAGGTCCCAGAGCACCTCTCCTGAGGGGTTTGATGTCCACATTGTCGCTTTGACTCAGTATATCAGAGATAATTGCACAGGAGTGGAATTCTCCAACCTTCCCCTTTGGAGATGCTGGGATACTTGGGCAGTGCTGCTGCTGGCTCCCTTCTCTGCTCTGTTTTCTGCACAATGGACCTTCTAAAGGCCGTGTTTGAAGTTGCCTCATGTGCCCCGTGCTCAGAGGGTGTTAGCTGGGGTGGGGGCTCTCGCTGGCCCCGGGCAAGTGTTTGCCTCCCAGCGCCGAGTGAAGCCGGGCCAGCGGTTCCCCGAGGGCTGTAAGTTGGCGTCACAGGCAGAGACCATCCTGCTGGCACCCTCTTCTTCCAGCTCCTCTTGGATCTTCTCCAGCTGAAGTGTCTGTGTGGCTGTAAGGTGACATGGACCAGGGAACTGATCCAACTGGAAACACCTCTCCTCTGGTTGTGTTTTCTGCCGGGATTGTTTTCAGCCAGCTCAGTTCCTTCATTTGGTTTTTGCTTGCTTGTTTGTTTTCCTTCCTGGGCTTGTGCAATGGCAGGGGAGGAGAGAGGAGCAGAAGATAAGTGGATGGGGGTGAGCAGAAGGCAGGTGGCAGTGCCACTTTGTATGTTCCTGAACTGTTTGTAGAACTACAGCTGGTGGTGGTTNAGGGACCTTAAAGATCATCAAATTCCAGCCCCTCTGCCCTGGGCAGGGACCCCTCCCACCAGAACAGGTTGCTCAAAGCCCCCTCCAACCTGGCCTTCAACCCCTCCAGGGATGGGGCTTCCACAGCTTCTCTGGGCAACCTGTTCCAGGCTCTCACCACCCTCACAGTAAGGAATTTCTTTCTAATATCTAATCTAAATCTCCCCTCTTTCAATTTAAAACCCTTCCCCCTCCTCCTGGGGCTCCCCTCCCTCATCACCAGTCCCTCCCCAGCTTTCCTGGAGCCCCTGCAGGGACTGGAAGGGGCTCCAAGGGCTCCCCAGAGCCTTCTCAGGAGCCTTGTCACTGAGCAAAAGCTGAAAACTTTACTGTCTGAGTAGAGTTGGAGAAGGACTGTTTCTCAGTGGGAAGTGCCACCATCAAGAGTACATCACTTCAGGGTGTGAAAAGGCTATTTCTCTGGACATCACTGTGTCGGCAAAATCCCTCCAAGAGCTTCAGTTGGGTTGTGCTGTGTGTCTTGCTCTCTGGGGAGGTAGTGTTTTACAGCGTCAGATTTATAAAGATGGAGTTAAACAAACTGCTACTCTGCATAACAGGTCCCAGAGCACCTCTCCTGAGGGGTTTGATGTCCACATTGTCGCTTTGACTCAGTATATCAGAGATAATTGCACAGGAGTGGAATTCTCCAACCTTCCCCTTTGGAGATGCTGGGATACTTGGGCAGTGCTGCTGCTGGCTCCCTTCTCTGCTCTGTTTTCTGCACAATGGACCTTCTAAAGGCCGTGTTTGAAGTTGCCTCATGTGCCCCGTGCTCAGAGGGTGTTAGCTGGGGTGGGGGCTCTCGCTGGCCCAGGGCAAGTGAAGCCGGGCCAGCGGTTCCCCGAGGGCTGTAAGTTGGCGTCACAGGCAGAGACCATCCTGCTGGCACCCTCTTCTTCCAGCTCCTCTTGGATCTTCTCCAGCTGAAGTGTCTGTGTGGCTGTAAGGTGACATGGACCAGGGAACTGATCCAACTGGAAACACCTCTCCTCTGGTTGTGTTTTCTGCCGGGATTGTTTTCAGCCAGCTCAGTTCCTTCATTTGGTTTTTGCTTGCTTGTTTGTTTTCCTTCCTGGGCTTGTGCAATGGCAGGGGAGGAGAGAGGAGCAGAAGATAAGTGGATGGGGGTGAGCAGAAGGCAGGTGGCAGTGCCACTTTGTATGTTCCTGAACTGTTTGTAGAACTACAGCTGGTGGTGGTTTTCCCCTTTCTCTTCCTTGATCTGTCCTTGAGGGCATAGAGTTAACATAGGAAGGTACCATCGAACCATGGCATTCTCTGATTCTGTGATGGGACAAGGTACTCACAGACTAAATCATCAGAGAGGGAATGGGCACTTGCTTTACGAGTAAAATGAAGAGGACGATGTATTAGGACTGGGCAAGGATCCATGTTACGGGGATGGTCTGGAGAAAAAGGCCCAGGAGTTTAATTTTGATGCTGGGAAACCAGAAACCAGCAGAAGAATCTGAGAGATGGGTCTGTAGAGAGACCGATGAGGGATAATGTCCTGGGAGAACAAGTTTTTGAACTGGATGTCAGGGAGAAGAAACTGCAGAATTCAGACCTGAAAACATGGTCTTGAATGAAATACTTGGTTTCCCAGGTGTATGTGGGGTAGGATTTTGGACAGCTTTAGTATTTTTGCACTAATAACGGGCACCAGAAAGGAGACAGAGTCAGACACTTCGGACTTAGCAGGAAAACTGCCGGGTTATTCATGGGAAAAGTCCCTAAAAAGGGTGATGTGGAATTTTTAAGTCAGACCTACATCATACTCAGCATGGAATGGCAGAGGACAGAGGGGACCTGTGGGAAGGTTATTAGAGCAAGGCTGGTGCAGAGTCTGCCTGAGAGTTAGGGCTGAATTCATGTGAATAGGTACCATCAAGGTGAGTGTTCAGGGGGGAAGATGCGCAGGGATCCTTCTTCCAGGGAGGTGGGAGGCAGGAAACTGCTCATTTTCTCCATGACTCAGCCGCAGAGCGATGGGAGATTATATCATTGTAGGAACCTCCAAAGTCTCTTTCCTCGTAATTAACGTTTGGTCAGTCCTTTCAAAAGCAGGTGGGACTGCCTTAGGTGGCCTGATTTGGCTGCGGAGCGCGATTGGTGTTGGACATCCAGGTGTTGGGCTGGGATGGAGCGGGTAGAGATGGGAGAGGACGTGGCTGGGAGTGGAAGTGGATGGAGCCGGAGGGGAGGACCCGGAGGTGTGATTTGCAGATGATGTTCTTGGTTTGCATGTGGTCAGGAAAGGGAGATAAAGCGATAGCGTGCGCTAGGAGAAGGAACTCATCTGGAGCTGGCACGGAGCAAGGGGACGGGGTGTAACAACAGCCCAGCAGTGTCACCTCAAAGCCCGAGAAACACCATAGTGTACACAGGGGTAAGGCCATAAGGATCCATGAGGTTCCATGAGGACAGGAAACAGAGGGAGAAAAACGGGGGTAATTAGACTGGTGCTGCTTCAGGCGGGATAGTGTCTGATCGTGTGTTCCAAAGGTATTTACATCCCTAGTTCCATGGGCAGGGGGTACATCCTGGTGCAGGTGAAATGGCATCTCTCTCTCTCTGTGCTGTGGGGAGTTTGCATTTCACCCATGGCTTTGGTTAGGAATCAGAAGGAAAGGGCTTTCCCCTCCTGAAGAGCCTGTGCTATGCAAAGCTTCACGAAGATCCTCTTGTTTTGAATTCTCTGATAGCAAACAAGGATTTTCTTTTCCCCTTCCTTTCCCTCCAGTGGCTTAACGAAGCAAAGATTATCCAGAGACTCGTGGAGCTCATCCATTCAAGCCAGGACGAGGATGTGAGTATGATGGGACTGAGTTTGCTCTTTGTGGGCAGTGGCTCCTGTACGGTCCAGAAGAACCTCTCGTCCCTTCCGTAGTGCCCAGGTGACTTCTGGAAGGAGATAATCTGGCAACCAGAGGACAGAATGTCCATCCAAGCCCACTACAGAAATGTTTTCTTGGGTTTTGGCTTATTTTACTACCAGTTTCTGAGCTCATTCTGCTGCTGCATCAGTTTGTCTCGGTATCTACAGCCAGTGGTACCTTACTTGGCTTTAAGCAGGAACCTGCTGTTTGAAACAGGCTGTTGAAAAACTTTTTAAATTAACTTTTAAAATTAGTTACTGTAACTTTCAGTTTTTAGACCATGAGTAAGTAGGTATTTGGTTGTAAAATCTCCAGGGTGCACTTCTGTGAGCCCATGAGAAACACTTGCTGACTATTAAATTCCCAATGCTCTTTTTGGTTTTTTTTTTCTTCCTCCTTTCAATAATTTTTCTGAAACATCCAAGCCTGGAGCTCTAGGTCTGGATTTGAGTTTCCTAAACTACGATTTCATGTTTCACTGACCCCCAGCTGCCTGGCTTCGGCTGAGATGGGGCTGGGGACACTGGTTACCGGGTTCCTGTCAGCACCAAAGCCATCGGGAAGGATTCTCTTGGTGTGGTGTTAATGCTGACAGTGGGATTCCCTCATCCCCTCACAGCAAAAATCACCCCTTCTGAGAGGAAAAACTGGGAAGGAAGATGCTGATTGGTGTGCCCTCGGCAGTGCTGTCTGATGGGTGAAAGCTTAAATTACAGCCTGAGGTCTTACACACGCTCCAGAGACTGACAGCCAGAGTGAGACGATTAAGTTATCAAAACAGTGCTTTGGAGCCTTTTAATACATAGTCATTAAATCCTAAAGGGTTTCATCAAGCCATTTATTTTCCTTCGTGCAGGAAATCCTCTCGAGTAGTGTGAATACAAGTGAAATGCTCCTATTGGGAATTTGCAGGTTAACACACTTGGGCAGGAAGCTAAAAAAAGAATCCTCACTTTCTGAAATCTTTAACTGCATGTAATTGTTAGGTTCAGGAAGACCTCCTCTTTGATTCTAAAATCTGTTAATGCTTCTAATAGTTCACGGATGAATAATCTAGAGCGTGGTAGCCCCATGCCCTGAAAAATTGATGTATTCAGTTCCTTGTACACCCAGCTACCTTCGTGTCCTCTGACAGCCGGGATGAGCCAAGTTATGGCATCAGCACTGAAACGTTCCCCGTGTCCTTGTTTCCAGAGGCAATCAAACGCTTCCCAGACCCTGTGCGATATCATCAGACTGAGCAGAGACCAGAGCAATCAGCTCCAGGACATACCTGAGCCTGATCCACTTCTCACAGCACTGGAATCGTAAGTACTCCTCAGAGGACTCTTAACTAATTGCTGCCAGTATTGTCACTGCCGGTAGCTCCCTGGGGACACGAACTGCAATGAGTGGTCTGAAGCCTTTGCTTAACTCTTGGCACTTGTGCCAACCATTTAGTATTGCTTATAAATTGTAGCATCATTTCACCACTTCTGGTGGGATTTCTGGGGTCTGTAGCTCTCCCTGAAGGCAGGAGATGGGGGTTGGTGGCTCCCAGAGCTCACAGACTGATTGAGGACAAGGCAACACCAGCCAGTGTGTTACAAAGCTCAGTGTGTCACAGAATCACAGAAGGGTTTGGGTGGGAAGGGACCTCCAAGCCACCCCCTGGGCAGGGACCCCTCCCACCAGCCCAGGTGGCTCCAAGCCCCCTCCAACCTGGCCTTGAACCCCTCCAGGGATGGGGCAGCCACAGCTTCTCGGGGCAACCTGGATTTGGAGGGAGGTGGACTACAGTGGCAGCAGTTGAGGGAAGTCCCACAAAGACAAATCTTAAGATGCCTGTGTTGATGGTGTTCCTTGGTGCCAAGCGTGGGTTCAGGTGCAAGGCTTTGCTCAAGCAGTGGCTGCTATTCCTGCCAGGGAACATGGTGGTTTCAGGTCATCAAGTTGCTGTTGGTCACAAAGGGGAAGAAAATGCTGTGACAAGAGCAGGAGTTTCTCA
Organism: Nycticryphes semicollaris; assembly: GCA_013400055.1. Taxonomy (NCBI): domain Eukaryota; kingdom Metazoa; phylum Chordata; class Aves; order Charadriiformes; family Rostratulidae; genus Nycticryphes; species Nycticryphes semicollaris. The sequence continues at coordinate 49,886 of VXBJ01003792.1, read as the reverse complement.
CTACTGTAGGTTGCATGTCCCCATGGATCTTGTTTTGGATGGGGCATCGCCAGCTGCCCCCCAGCCTTTGCTGAGGTCTGCTCACACGCTCCCCGTCCCTGACACATGCTGCTTTGGCTCCTGGGTCACTTGAAGAGTTCTCAACTTGTGTGAAGTTCCCCAGAGATCAGGAGATACTGGGACACTGCCTGGTACTGTCTGTCTGCCCCTTCCTGTGACAGAATCATTCATCTCCCCAGTTGTATTCTCCAAATGTGGGTGAGCTCACAGCAGTCAGCCTGTGCGCTTCAAACACCTCCCCAGCGCTCCCTCCTCATTCAAAGTCACTCCTGTTTGTGGCCAGACGATGACAACCCAGATCTCCACTCTCTGCACACCATCGCCATGGTCCCCTAAGGTGTCAGAGTTGGTGTCAGCTCCTTTTTCACAGAACCCCAGAGTGCTGTGGGGTGGGCAGGGAGCTGTGGAGCCCCCCCAGTGCAAGCCCCTGCCACAGCAGGGTCACCCCCAGCAGGTCCCACAGGAACGTCTCCAGGGGGCTTGGAATGTCTCCAGAGAAGGAGACTCCACCACCTCTCTGGGCAGCCTCTGCCAGGGCTCTGCCACCCTCACCCCAAACAAGGGCCTCCTCACCTTCAGATGCAGCTTCCCATGGGCCACTTTGGGCCCGCTCCCTCTTCTCCTCTCACTGGCCACCACTGCAAAAACACTGGCCCCATCCTCCTCACACCCCCCCTTCATCACATCCCCCCTCAGCCTTCTCTTCTCCACACTAAACACACCCAACTCCCTCAGCCTTTCCTCCCAAGAGACATGCTCCAGGCCCCTCACCATCTTCCTGCTCCTCTCCTCTGCCCTCTCCACCAACAGCACTTCCCTCTCCTTCTGCAACTGGGGAGACCACAACTGGGCCCAGTGCTCCAGATGGGGCCTCCCCAGGGCAGGGCAG
>VXBJ01003792.1:24156-42784 GCA_013400055.1 Nycticryphes semicollaris | reverse complement strand
TCCAACCTGGCCTTGAACCCCTCCAGGGATGGGGCAGCCACAGCTTCTCGGGGCAACCTGGGCCAGGCTCTCACCACCCTCCCAGCAAAGAATTTCTTTCTGGTGTCTCATCTAAATCTTCCCTCTTCCAATTTAAAGCCGTTACCCCTTGTCCTGTCACAATTATAAACTTTAAATTCACTCTTAGAGTTTGTCATTCAGGTGCTTAAGGACTGGGCTGTAGGAACTTTGAAAGCCATTGTGTTCCAGTAAAGCCAAGAAGCAGAGAAATAAGAGAAATACTGGGACTGGTGGCTTGTGTACAGGTGGGGCGGGGGTGAAGACAAAGGCACTTGAATTAGTGGATATTTTGATTTTCATCTTCACTTTTGGAAGTACGACCCTCAGAGTGGTCTCACCATTCTCTGCACGGGAGGGTGGTTTAGGTTCACCTGCAGGGAATATTTAGGAAATTAATGAGTCATGTTTAGTCAGAGGATCGTGCATCTACCCCCGGGGAAATGCTGACCCTCGAGGTGCTCGTTACCTGTTCCCCGACAGAAAACCGCCATCCTGACCACAATCGGTGTCCTGGAGGAGCCTCTGGGGAACGCTCGTCTGCACGGATCTCGTCTAATAGCTGCTCTGCTTCACACCAACACTCCCAGTATTAACCAGGAACTATGCAGACTCAGTACCATGAATTTATTACTTGTGAGTAATACACCATCCACAGGGACAGGGGGAGGAACTTTAAACTGGGACCAGTTTTGCTTTTCCCTTTCATCCGTTCAGCGCCAGGTACCAGTTATTCACATGTACCAGTTATTTTTCCAATCTGCTGAAAGTGGGAGCATCCTCCCTCCGAGCAGCTTTCGTGATGCACATGCAGTTGCTGGGTGTTTTGAAGGGAACCTCTTGCTCCGTTGTTTGTCGCCGCAGTCGTTAGTGGTGCCTGTGCAGGAAGCTTGGCTTTGCTGTGTCTCTGCCCCCGTAGCTCTGAGAGCTGCTCTCTGCGTTTGTGAGCAGGGTCCTGCTCTGAAAACACCAGGGTAACCCGGGCAGTCTTTCACAAGATTGTTTTTATACTCACAAATTGAACAAGACTGGACCCAGTATTGACCCTGAGGGACACACACCACTGGTTCCAGGCCTCCATCAGTCACAACCCCCTGAGTCCTGTCACCCAGCCAGCTCTCAGTCCTCCTCCCTGCCCCCTCCTCTAGCCCACGCTTCCTTAATTTCCTAATGAGGATGTCACAGGAGACAGTGTCAGAAGCCTCGCTGAAGTCAAGGTAGATGACATCTGCTGCTCTCCCCTCATCCAGCCACCCAGTTAGAACATCCCAGAAGGCTACCAGATTGCTCAGGCGTGATTTACCCTTGGTGAATCCCTGTGGACCAGTCCCAGTAACTCCCTGTTTTTCAGTGTGTTTGGAGATGACATTCAGAATGAGTCACTCCATTACCTTCCCAGGGATGGAGGTGAGACTAACTGGCCTGTAGTTCCCTGGGTCCTCCTTCTTCCTTTTTTGAAGACCAGAGTGATATTTGCCTTCCTCCCATCCTCAGGCACTTCTGTTCTCCATGACCTCCCAAAGATGATGGAGAGCAACCCAGCAGTAACATCTCTAGGTTCTCTCAACACTTGCGGGTACATCCCATCAGGGCCCTTGGACTTAGAGGTGTCCAGTTTGGCCACGTGGTCTCTAACCCAGTCCTCCTCTGCAGAGAGAAAATCTTCCTCTCTCCAGACCTTCCCCCTTGTCTCCAGGGTTTGGGATTCATGAGGGAGTCCCCGCTAGAGCAGGGCAAAGAGAGCGCCTGGCACATTAGTACGTTCATTTCAGTGGAATTGCAGGTTAAACACCTACTGGGGTGGTGTAATAACTCCATCCCATTGCTAGGAGCGGGAAGATGTACCTAGACTGATTTTTAATTATTTTATTGTGTGTTCTTTCTCATTTTCTTCCAGGACTTATTTTTTAAATACACGTGGAATAACTTTTTGCATTTCCAAGTGGAGTTGTCCATAGCAGCTATTCTCTCCCACTCTGTGCAAGAGGGAAAAACGACTACGAATGACCTGGAGAGCAAAGAGGAGGTGCTGAATGGAAACGTGGCCACAGAGAACTCGGAGACTCCAGAAACCAGTGTGGAGAATATCATGGTCACTCATGTAAGTCTGGTCGTGTCACCTGAGAGTTTTAGATTGGCCTGGGGAGGGATCAGCCCCTGCCCCAGGACAGGTTGGGGGGGACCTGCTGGAGAGCAGCTCTGAGGAACAAGAGCTGGGAGTCCTGGGGGACACCAGGATGCCCAGGAGGCAGCAAGGGGCCCTGGTGGCCAAGAAGGCCAAGGGCATCCTGGGGGGCATCCAGAAGAGGGTGGCCAGGAGGTGGAGGGAGGTCATCCTGCCCCTCTGCTCTGCCCTGCCCTGGGGAGGCCCCATCTGGAGCACTGGGCCCAGTTGTGGTCTCCCCAGTTGCAGAAGGAGAGGGAAGTGCTGTTGGTGGAGAGGGCAGAGGAGAGGAGCAGGAAGATGGTGAGGGGCCTGGAGCATGTCTCTTGGGAGGAAAGGCTGAGGGACTTGGGATTATGTGACCAGTTCAGCCTGAATAGGCATTAACAAGAAAATGGTGTGAGGAGCCGCTCAGGAGCCTGGGGTTCATTTCAAAGAGTCTGACCAGGATATAAGTTGGTTCTCTCAATCCTGCATGGACATACGTTTCTTTTGGTAAATTTGTTTTTAGCACCCAATTACATAACGAACAAACCACCCACCTCTTTAAATGGGGTGTGAATCCAATGATACTTAATCTTTTTAGTCAAGACACCTATGAGGTTAGGACTACGACCGACTGCCTGTGGTTTGGGGTCTGCACTGGGGCCCTAGTGATGAAAACCTCGTGTGGTGTTTGTAAACGCCACCGCTCTCCGCTGCCGTGAAGCCCCCGAGCTGGGGGCGGTTGTCGGTGTCGCTGCTTTCCCCGAGAAAGAAAAAGGGAAAGGGCTTTCCCTGCTGCCTCCTCTGAGGAAAAAAAGTTTAAAAAAATGGAGAAAGAGGAAACTTGAGCTCTTGGGAGAGAGAAGTTCTGAACTGTAAGTTCTTGTTCAGCAGCAGCAAAGGAACGAGCACAGACAACTCCGGTTCAGGGCAGGCTTCCTACGGCGTGAGTCGGACTTTGGCAAACTGCTGAAACATTCTTTTTCTCTCTTTTTTTTTGTTTTGTTTTTGTTTTTTGGCCCTCCAGCTGTTCCAGAAGTGCTGCCTGGTGCAAAGGATACTGGATGCCTGGGAAGCCAACGACAAGATCCAGTAAGGGGTTCTTCTTCTTCTGGGGCTGCAGATGCAGAATACGGCCTTGAAATAGTCTTTCAGTGATAACTGTGTGGTGTCTGGCACGATTTGGGTTTCGATTGTGGCTGGGAATGAGGATTATTTGCATGTTAAAAAGCCAATTCACCAAACAGGCCTGTTACTTGAAAGCATGATTTTTTTTAAAAAAATGCTTAAACACACACCATGGTTCTTTCTTGCTCCCACAGGGAATCCGATACCGTGTTAATTACAGAGAATGTGAACTTCTATTTTTAACGCTTAACTATATTCTTTTCTATTATTAAAAATGTTATTTTGAATGCTTAATTATATTCTCCCTGTGGTGAGCACGTGTGTGGGAACTGAGGTGGGCAAGTGGTTTTGCCCCTGATGTGCCCCACATTTAATATTAATATTGCTGATTGCAGTGATGATAAGAACTAAATCATTTAAAAAAACGTAAAAGTATTAAAATCAAAGTATTATCCAGGCTTCTGTTTCACTGTTCATCTAAATATTTTGGTCTTCCCTCGCTATTTTGTGCTCTTTATGGCTTCAAAGTGCTTTATAGTCCCAGTGTAATTATTTTGGGCTCATTCAGGCCAAAATTGGTAGGTTGGGGTTTGGTTTGATTTTTTTTTTCAGTTGTTTTGGTTTGGTTGGGGGTTTCTTCGTTGGCTTTTTTGACTCTTCCATCCCTTTGGGCTGTTGATAACAATTTTTGCTGATAATTTCATTGCAGAACTATCAGTGTGCAGAGATCTGTAGGGAACAGAAATGTCTGTGGTTGCAGCTTAAGAGGTTTCCTAATTAAATTTGATAGGAAGTGGAGCTCATACATATTCCATGCCAAACAGTTCCAGTCACCCCATTGGAAAGAATTTTAATGGCAAGAAGAAATACTGAGTGAACAGAGAGGTGTCTCAGATGATGGGCTTTGAGAGGTCTGAGTTTGTAAGAAAATTGCTGTGTGCACTCGGTGAGGAGACGGATTCCCAGGATCAGAGATTCCAAATTAAGAGCTTGGGAATTATTGCTGAAAAACCATCAACAAGGCTGGGGGTAATAGATCACAGAATCACACACTCATAAAATCCTGTGGGGTGGGCAGGGAGCTGTGGAGCCCCCCCAGTGCAAGCCCCTGCCACAGCAGGGTCACCCCCAGCAGGTCCCACAGGAACGTCTCCAGGGGGCTTGGAATGTCTCCAGAGAAGGAGACTCCACCACCTCTCTGGGCAGCCTCTGCCAGGGCTCTGCCACCCTCACCCCAAACAAGGGCCTCCTCAGGCCCCTCAACATCTTGCTGCTCCTCTCCTCTGCCCTCTCCAGCACTTCCCTCTCCTTCTGCAACTGGGGAGCCCACAACTGGGCCCAGTGCTCCAGATGGGGCCTCCCCAGGGCAGGGCAGAGCAGAGGGGCAGGATGACCTCCCTCCACCTCCTGGTCATGCTCTGGCCAGATCATTCTGTTGGGTCATGGAATTTCTCATTGAGATCTTTTAGTTATTCCATATGTTCTTGATAAAGGATTTGTAGCTACTGGAATTTAACTTCTAGTTAACCCACTTAATCCTTTACTACAGTCCATTTGATCTCCCCAGGCAATTAGCATTTAAAATAACATAACTCTGGTCAGTGATGGGAGTTTATGGGAAACAGTTTACTGTAGCACATGGAATCATAGAATGGTTTGGGTTGGAGGGGACCTTAAAGAGCATCTTATTCCAACCCCCAGCCCTGGGCAGGGCCACCTCCCACCAGCCCAGGTGGCTCCAAGCCCCCTCCAACCTGGCCTTGAACCCCTCCAGGGATGGGGCAGCCACAGCTTCTCGGGGCAACCTGGGCCAGGCTCTCACCACCCTCCCAGCCAACAACTTCTTCCCCACAGCTCAGCTCCATCTCCCCTCTTGCCGGGTCAAAGCCTTCCCCCTCCTCCTGGGGCTCCCCTCCCTCATCATCAGTCCCTCCTGGAGTGAACGTCTCTCACCCAGTTTGAACACACCAGATCAAATCACAGCCAGGTACAAAGAGGAAGCCAGTCAGGTGCAGCAATAACGAACCTGGTTATAATTTTCACTGAAGAAACCTCTCAGCAACAGGAATTTACATCACTGCTACTGAAAATGCTGCAGAGTTTTACTTGCAAGTGAAGTATTAAGCAGATGAATCCAAGAGAAAAAAAAAAAAAAGACACTAATCTTCAACCACTAGACTTTAGCCCAGGTTGGAGGGGGCTTGGAGCCACCTGGGCTGGTGGGAGGTGTCCCTGCCCAGGGGGTGGCAGTGGTGGGTCTTGAAGGTCCCTTCAACCCAAACCCTACTGTGATCCTACGATCTCTCCCCTCTCAAAAGCTGGAGAACTGCAGCTGCGGTCATCTTCTGGGGGGGATCTCCCCCCACCCTCTTCCTGTGGGAGCAGGCACCGTCCCTGCTGTGTCCTAGCCCTGCTTGGACTCACAGGTGCCCGTGTCTGGCTCTTGCAGCAGCGGGACCCCCCCCAGCATGTCGGGATATGTCGTGACCCCGGGATTCCCGCTGCCCGGCTCGTGGCTACTGGCCATTTTCTCTTTTCAGGGCAGAAGGAGGAATGAGGAGAGGCAACATGGGCCACCTCACCCGGATAGCCAACGCCGTGGTGCAGAACATGGAGAAGGGCCCCATGCAGACTCAGATTAGTGAGTTCATTAAAGGTACGTGCTCCTTCTGCTGTTTTTCCCCTTGATTAAATCCTGCCCGACGGCCCTTTGACACTTCTGTTGCATGTAGTTCTTGTGAGTCCCTTTTATAATGGAAACGATTCCCAGTTAAATATTTCCCATAACTTAAAAAAAACAGTCCAGGCCAAATTTGGGTGCTCTTTGTTTTCAGACAATTAAGTTGGAATCATTGGAACTTTGTTTTTGCTGCTTGGACTCTGAAGGTATCCTTCTTGTGCTAGAGAATGCTCCTTTTTGTCCAGATTTCAGTGTACATTTTTAGTACTCACTCAGAGCACTCTGGGGAGCTGTTTTTCAGGGTGTTTCTATTCTTCCTTATTCTTGCACCCATCTGAGAGGAAGGGAGACACCCGAGTGACCCCAGCAGCCCCACACCTCTGCTTTCCCAGGGATATTCACATTGCCAGGCTTTCCCCATCACATCTTCATGACACTTTATTTTTAGAGAATGAGTTCTATCTGACATTTTTGCATGAGAGGACATAAGATTTTCTGTCTGTGAGTATTAAGGGAAGGAGGGAGCACAAACATGGCCTCAGTTTCCATTTTCAGCCTCTAGGGAAGGTATCAAATGGCAATAGAGAGACTGGGTGTGTTGGTGTGTCTACACGAGAACGGAGAAGTAATCAATATTTTGGTAAAGACCCCAAGTTTCCCGAGTCGTGGCGGTTTCTCTGCTGCTTTCCCTGCTGGCTCTGGCTGGGGTGCCCACGACTGGTTTCACGCAGCCGAGCGATGCTGTGATTTGGATTTGAGAGTAAAGGGTGGTGAGAGCACCCCAGTGTCTTAGCTCCTGCCCAGCACCAAGGCTTGTGCCCACCCTGTCCCCAGCCCAGGAGGCAGATGGGGATGGACGAGGGGCTGGGAGGGGACACAGACGGAGCCCTGGGGTGCCAGAAGCGCTGGTCAATGCCGTCTCCTCAGCAGCAGGAACTAGGGGGGGGGACACCATCTTTCCCAGGTCATTCCCACTCTGAGACTGGCTGAGCATCAATCTGCTGTGGGGTTGATGTTGCATCACTTGATTAGGGGCTTTCCCCCCCTCTTTTCTCCATTTCCTAAACCTTCTTTATCTCCACCCGGGAGTCTTTCTTGCTTTTGGTGTTCCAGTTCTCTCCCTGTCCTGCTGTGGGGTGGAGCAAACAAGCAGCTGGGTTGGGTGCTGAGGTGCTGGTTGGACCCAGCACACTGCAGTCACCGTCAACGAAAGCAAGAAAAAACCAGAACTTAAGTCACATGTCTGTTGGTCCTTGGAAAGTTGGAAAAGTTTCGTGTCATTAGCCCTCAAGTGAGGCACGGTTATTAAGACCTGGGGAGGTCTCATTCCTGGGGAGGAATCAGCCCCTGCCCCAGGACAGGTTGGGGGGGACCTGCTGGAGAGCAGCTCTGAGGAACAAGAGCTGGGAGTCCTGGGGAACACCAGGATGCCCAGGAGGCAGCAAAGGGGCCCTGGTGGCCAAGAAGGCCAAGGACATCCTGGGGGGCATCCAGAAGAGGGTGGCCAGGAGGTGGAGGGAGGTCATCCTGCCCCTCTGCTCTGCCCTGCCCTGGGGAGGCCCCATCTGGAGCACTGGGCCCAGTTGTGGGCTCCCCAGTTGCAGAAGGAGAGGGAAGTGCTGGAGAGGGCAGAGGAGAGGAGCAGCAAGATGTTGAGGGGCCTGAGGAGGCCCTTGTTTGGGGTGAGGGTGGCAGAGCCCTGGCAGAGGCTGCCCAGAGAGGTGGTGGAGTCTCCTTCTCTGGAGACATTCCAAGCCCCCTGGAGACGTTCCTGTGGGACGTGCTGGGGGTGACCCTGCTGTGGCAGGGGCTTGCACTGGGGGGGCTCCACAGCTCCCTGCCCACCCCACGGCACTCTGGGGTTCTGTGAAGACCAGTTAATACCTCAGTGGTTGGCCTAAGGAAAGATCTTCCTTTCTCTGCGGAATTTACCATTTTTAGACAGTTGGGAGTAAAATGGAATCCACTTTGAGGGCACTTAGCTAGCGCATGCATTAATTAGCGTATTTGTGGGTCCCCAGAAACTTCCAGGTGACCAGTGGGGCTGAGTGACCTGCTTTGGTCCTTCTCCTGGGCTGTGGTAACCTTTGTGGTGCCCTTCTTGTTCCAGAGCTGCCCGAGGACTGCCGAGGGAGGTGGGAGAGCTTTGTAGAAGAGACGCTGACGGAAACAAACAGGAGGAATACGGTGGATTTGGTGAGAACAGTGATATTGTGCATATTTTGGAAACCCCCACTATCTGCTGGCCTTTCTTTAACTTAGAAAAAATAGCAAGATAGCGCTGGGCTTTTTCCTTCTTTTGCTTGTTTTGATGCTGCAGCTTTACAGGGACAGAGTGTTTGCAGAAAATGCGTTCCATAATAGTTGTTGGGGCTGCAGCAGCTCTGGTAGACGTTGGGAAACTCTGTCCACGTTCCTGTGATATCCAGTGAGACATTTTCTGCGGGGCTGGGTCTTTGATGGTATGTGTGGAACCAAAAGTATTTGAACTTTCTTAGCTTTCGCTTGTGCTTATTGTTTTGGTACTTTTTTTCAGGTGAGCACTCACCATCTGCACTCCTCCAGTGAGGACGAAGACATCGAGAGTGCTTTTCCCAATGAACTTTCTCTACAACAGGTGAGCTGACAACGTGCTCTTCACTGTTCCTGGGAAGCTTGTTCCTTGGATTGGCCTTTAATCCATCCTAGTATAGACCAGCTTCCGAATTTTTCCTCTTAGCCAGTGCATTCAGCTCTTTTGTGATTTTCCAGTATCATTCCTTAGGTGGTCTGGACTCTGACGGGGAATAAATTTGGCCGAGACTGTGTTCACATCTCAGATACGTGATGGTCTGACATTTCTGTGAGACACTGCATATTTCCTGCACTTTTTTCACGTAGGGAGCACTGGGCCCAGTTGTGGTCTCCCCAGTTGCAGAAGGAGAGGGAAGTGCTGTTGGTGGAGAGGGCAGAGGAGAGGAGCAGGAAGATGGTGAGGGGCCTGGAGCATGTCTCTTGGGAGGAAAGGCTGAGGGAGTTGGGTGTGTTTAGTGTGGAGAAGAGAAGGCTGAGGGGGGATGTGATGAAGGGGGGGTGTGAGGAGGATGGGGCCAGTGTTTTTGCAGTGGTGGCCAGTGAGAGGAGAAGAGGGAGCGGGCCCAAAGTGGCCCATGGGAAGCTGCATCTGAAGGTGAGGAGGCCCTTGTTTGGGGTGAGGGTGGCAGAGCCCTGGCAGAGGCTGCCCAGAGAGGTGGTGGAGTCTCCTTCTCTGGAGACATTCCAAGCCCCCTGGAGACGTTCCTGTGGGACCTGCTGGGGGTGACCCTGCTGTGGCAGGGGCTTGCACTGGGGGGGCTCCACAGCTCCCTGCCCACCCCACAGCACTCTGGGGTTCTGGGATTCCTGGTTCTCCCTGCACTCCATGGGCAGTGAACAGGAGCGGTGAGAGCAGTAAGAGTCCTGCCTTAAGGAGAAATACAGGTCATGACAGGATCACCTGCATTCAGCAAATATCTCTGGATCCTCCAAATCTGAGGGGCTCGGCTAAAGCTCCATCAAATGGAAGCTGCTTTTTAGGGTGAAATATTTATAGAAGTTCTTCCAGCTTTTTTGCTGCTAACACAAAGAACATTAGGAGAACATTGGAGTTTCAGCATGTTTAGCAGGAAGCTACCTGTGGGGAGTAAAAAGACAGGCTGTATCTGAAATCTTAAGGGTAAAAATGAGCTGGAAATAGTTTAAAGTTATGTTTTTGTCCAAATGCTCTAACTGACATTACACATAGCCTTCATTTCTTCATCTGATACTTAGGAAGTGCATTAAGAAAAAGGGAAAATGCATTGTCTTTGTCAAAAAAAAAAAAGAAAAAAGAGTGTTGACAGAAATATTGCCAGGAGCCCAGAGAGCTCCTCTGCCCCAGCTTCGTGTTATCTCCAGTGGAGTCACGGCAAAGTCCAGCTGAGAGATGCCTGTTTGATTTACTGAGCTGGAGCTGGAGCTGGCTGCCTGCCCGTAATCAGGATTATCCTCCAAATAGGAGAAATTATCTGGAAAAAAAAAAAGAAAAGAAAGCAATCCGTAAGAGCAAGCGTGAGATTCCATTTGGAGGCAGCAGCAATTCTTTTCATAAATAGAGTGAGGCATGGATGACTAGGCAGGAGTGTGACCAGAAGCATATCTGGGCAATTATCCCGAGACTCTGGGGATAAGCTGGGAATAATAAACTGGAATTAATGAGCTGGCAAAGAGGAGAGCCCCCGCTGCAGTGGGAACCAGAGGGGTGAGGGGCGGGAGTGTGGTCTCCAAGACCATGAGGAAGAGGAATTTCCCCGTTCTCCCTGGTGAGTGTCCAGCTGGTGGGCAGTGACCTTCAGAAGGGGGTTGTGTTAGGGAAAGGTGAGCTGGAGGATGGTTGTGAGAAGGCTCGGAGGTCAGAGCGTGATGTGGGGATGTTGGTCCAGTCGGTAGAGAGCGGACAGGATTGTGTGAGGACATAGACCTCCTCCTGCAGGGAAGGGACGTGGAGAGGACAGGAGAAGTACCTTGTAGACATCCCTGGGGGCTTTAAGTTGCAGCAGAGTAAATTTTGTCTTGCATCAGGGGAAAACAAACATGAAAAGAACCCAATACAAGGTTCTAATAGAATGATGGAGCCGACAGATGGCTTCCCAGGTAAATCTCCTAACTCTGCGTGGACGAAGCTAAGAGCAAATCAGAGAAGCATCTGTCCAGGACTTGCAGAAAATTGTTTGAGAGCAGTCTCTTTGAAATCCTGCTTTGAGAAAGAGGGTTGGAGCAGGAGATTTCTCAAACCTGGTTGGTTTTCTGTGATTGTAATGCTTTTTAGAATACACGTTTGCAGCCAGCTTAATCAAATGTCTTTGGACACCTTAACAATGTGGGTTCTGTTGCACAGGCCTTCTCTGAGTACCAGATCCAGCAGATGACAGCCAACTTCGTGGATCAGTTTGGCTTTAATGATGAGGAGTTTGCAGACCAGGACGATAATATCAAGTAAGTTTATAAAACGTCTGCCTTTAAGCCTCTTTGCATCTAATCTTTCTCCTTCTAGGTCAGGTTTTAAAGTGAACCTCGCTATGTGCATAGAATCATAGAATTGTCTGGGTTGGAAGGGACTTTCAGATCATCTAGTCCAACCATCAACCTAACTCTGATAAAAACCAGCAGCTGATCACTAAACTGTGTCCCTAAGCACTGTCAGCTTTGGCTTGGAACGAACAGAAGAGCAATCAATGCCTTGGAAAACCCTTTTTTTCTTTTTAGAGGAGTCCACCTCTGCTCTCCAAAGACAGTTGTAGAACCAAGGAAAAGTCCTTCTTCATTTCGGAGAGAGATGTTTTTAATAAAACACACAATTACTATCCAGCCACATTCTAGAATAAATTTAATGGCAGGGAAGGCAAAGCATTAGAGCTAACTCCAGGCAATTACACAGATACTCTCTGGTGGCATTAAGTCCTTACTGAAATTAGAGTAGAATGAATAGTCTTCTGATGAAGTCCGTGGAAAAATTTAGCCCTTTTCTCTCGTAGAAATAAGGAAAGGTAGATAAGGCAGGTGCAAATGACAGCTCGAAGGCAGCAGATACAGGTGGATTTAATGTTATGCAATTTGCTGAATTTGGTCTTCAGAAGTGGTGGTGTTTTTCCAGAGCTCCTGTAATCTCATGATAACAGCAGCTCATCACCCTGCCTTGGAGAGTGTAGCACAGGAAATGACTGGGACTGTAATGAGCCCACTTGTCCATAATGGTTCAGAAATCATAACCCTTTAGTGTTCATTTACTGACAGAGGAGTGCTCTGGGAGGATACCCAGCGTGTTTCCTGCCCCTCGGTTTTCCCCATTCACTTCTCTCTTGTGGCAGCTGTTGTCTCCATCAGAAGAATCCTTTGTCATCCGAGGTGGCAGGGAGAGTTTGTGGCAGTGCCCGCTGTACGTGCCATCCCAGGGCTGGTACAGGCCAACAAGCATTGGGTCTGCTCTGCAGGGAGCTGCAGCATCCTGCACTCCCAGAATCCTCACAGAAACAGGGAGCTTTTAGCCCCCAAAGCACTGGACACACCGCATCGCTCCCGCTCCGGCTGCTCCACCTCAGATTTATTTAGGAGTCTTTGGCTGGTTCTGCTCAGAGTGTATTTTTAGCAACTGCTGGGCTCCACCAAGTACCTTAAGTGGGTGACACCGTGGAGATGGTTTGGCTGATTCAGAATTGCTCTCAAGCCTAGAAGGGCAGGGGGTGGCACTGGGGGGAGCTGTAAGGTCCCTTCAATCCAAACCCTTCTATGAGCCTCTGCCCCTGTAAGTTCAGCCACGAGCCTTTTGAGACCAGGGAGGTTTGAGCGTTCTTTGTAGCTCTTTGGTGGCCGTCTATGAATTCAGCACTGAATGGTGATGGTGTTGTCTTTGGGTGAGTAGAAAAACACCGTGAGTGTAGGTTGGTGTCTGTGTGTTTGATCAGACTGTGGTTTCATAGAATCGTAGAGTTGTTGATGTTGGAAGGGACCTTTGAGATCATGGAGTCCAACCACCAACCCAACTCTGATCAAACCCACCACTGCCCCATGGCCCTCAGCAATGTGTCAACCCGGCTTTGAAATCCCTCCAGGGATGGTGCCTCAACCCCTCCCCTGGGCAGTGTGGTACTAAGTAGAGAGTCATGAGGTCCCTGGGGTCTGAGGAGCTCCGTTAAGGTGTTGGCCAAAGAGTTGGGAACCCTCTTCTGACATGGGGAAAGAGTTAGGAGTCCAGCCTTCCCCTCTTTTTTTTCTGAGCATTGTAGATGTCCAGAACTTTAAGAAGGCCCAAAGGTTCCAGACTGAAGGAGAGTTTAACTGAACACGGTTTAATTAGTTCTACACATTTTTTAAAAAATAAAATACACTTGTAACTTTTTATCAGAGAGCAGCAACCACCAAAGGTGTGAGTGTGTAGGTGGATGGGAACAGGTAATTCCTGGGAGGAGCTGCTGGATGCACCTCATGTCCATTTTGAAAAGGAACATGAAACTCAACAAGCTGAGATGTGCTGGACTTCTCTGTATTTGTCGTTAGGAATATACTATAAAAAACTCTTCTGGTCTGAATATTCAGGGAATCCCACCCCCTGTCATCTGTTTTCCAGCGGTTGGGAACGGTTGCAGATGGGAATTTGAATATTTTACAAAGTATTAATCATGCTTGAATGTCCTGGTGATGAGCATGTCTGTTATTTACTAAGGGAATAGTTGTCTTTACAAGAAAATAACATTATTGGAACTTGGAGATGTGTAGATACGGTGAAAAAATACTGCCTGGACCCAAACGGTGCGAGTAGGTTGGAGTTTCTTGCCCTGTAGCACCCTCTGCTGTTCTCACGAGAGACACCCGTGGGTCTTGGGCAGAAATTGGGCCATTTAATGATTTTTGCAGCAAACGTGTCTTAGCAAGGCGTGGGGGCTGCTGAGCTGTGAGTACCCTGAGATTCCCTGGAGGTACGGAGGGGATGTTCCCGCAGGTGGGCTCAGCTCCTTCTGAGTGTCCCTAGATGTGTCCTATCCCCACCGTGTGGGACTCAAGCCCCTCCCTGGGTCCTGTCTCCCTGGGGGTGAGGAGCCCAGTGGAGTCCTCGGGTGACCACCCAAGAAGGTGCAGCTCCTCCTCTTCCCAAATTATGAATTTGGTGGTTTTCAACAAGATTTAGTGCAGCTGGAGAGACCCAGTGAAAAAACCCAAAGANGATGAGGGAGGGGAGCCCCAGGAGGAGGGGGAAGGCTTTGACCCGGCAAGAGGGGAGATGGAGCTGAGCTGTGGGGAAGAAGTTGTTGGCTGGGAGGGTGGTGAGAGCCTGGCCCAGGTTGCCCCGAGAAGCTGTGGCTGCCCCATCCCTGGAGGGGTTCAAGGCCAGGTTGGAGGGGGCTTGGAGCCACCTGGGCTGGTGGGAGGGGTCCCTGCCCAGGGCAGGGGGGTTGGAACTCGATGACCTTTAAGGTCCCTTCCAAACCAAACCATTCCATGATTCTGCGATACTCTTTATGTTCCCTGGGTACCCTGAGGGCTGCAGAAGAGCAGCCCAGGCCATGCTGGGGCTGCCATGAAGACTCCAAACACAACATCAACGCAATAAGGACAAAGGATGCTCATGAAGGGATTGAACCAGCCCCGAGAATGAAAATCTGAGATAACCTTTGTCTCAAGGAGAGGCGAGGGATGCTCTCCATACAAATCTGATACTGTGGGAGGGAGCTCAGGTGGTGCTGGGTGGTCACGTAAAGAGTCTCTGTGGTTCCTTATCCCCTGCTCTTGTCCTGCAGAAGTGCTTGGTCACTCCTTGCTGTCACTGAAGCTTCTGCCCTTTCTTTTTTGCAGTGCTCCCTTTGACAGGATCGCAGAGATAAACTTCAACATAGATGCTGATGACGACAGTGTAAGTGGAGGGTTCGGGATATTCATTTCATGCGACAGGGTCTGGCGAGTTCGTTCATGTTCTCGTGGTGAAAGAAAAAGGATTCGGTGTGTTGGTTCGGTAACTGGAAACTCCTGAAGTCCAGTTACAGAACACGGGGTGTTATGTGTACCCTCAGAGAATCCCTCTGCCTTTTATTGCTTTTAGGATGCAGGAAGTGCAATGTTGAGGGTCTTCAGAAGTTGTTCTCTTGACCTGGGAGGAGTCTCTCTCCCTCTGCCCTGGGAATGTATTTTGTCCTTATTTTCACTCTGGAAATCTTCCCACACACGGGCAAGGGAAGAACGCAGAGAGAGAGGATTTGCTTTCTTATGGGTCTAAACATTGCTGTGCCATGTCTTGCTTTTTGTGTTCTGTTGACCTAAGTCAACACTCTCTGAGGAGACTCGGCAGCAGCTTCAGAGAGGTGATTCCAAGCTCATCTCCTGACAGAAGCTTATCTTACTCAATACTGACACGCAAGTTTCCTCAGTCTTAAAATACCATTTTTTCCAATTAGTACTATGGAGAGGGGTTTTTTTCTCTCCTCTGGCTGCTCTGGGCAGTGCTCTGTAGATCTAGAAAACTGGTTTTCTTTCTGAACTTGCCAGTGTAGCCCGTGGCCCCCGAGAGCTGCTTCTGTCCTCACCTTAAGTCACTTTTTTCCCCCTGAGGACGGTTTGTGTGTGAGATGGAATTCCAGCACACTGTCTGGGAGTCACCACTGACTCAGCCTTTCAGTGGAGCGATCCCAGGACGCTGACAGGGGCGGGTGGTTGGTGCATTTATGGGGCTCCCTCGCTTTTCCACTCCCTGAAAGCTCTTGTTACACCTTCAGCCCAACGCTTCCCTCTTTGAAGCCTGCTGCAACGAACGCATCCAGCAGTTCGATGATAACGAGGAGGAGGAAGACATCTGGGAGGAGAAGGAGATAACCTATGCAACCCAAGTTAAATCAAGAACACGGTAAGGTGAAAACAAAAGATCAATTTTTAATTTCATTTCCCTAAATGCTGCAAAATGCTCCCGGGAGNAAGGTCCCTTCCAACTCTGACCATTCTTTGCTTCTACGAAAACTTGACGTTTTAGTTCAGGGTTATTTTTGTGCTCTGAGGCTTCTTGCTGGCATAAACCAGAGCACTTTACCTGTCACACTTCTGCAAAAAAAGGGGAGGTTTTATCTGGAATGTGAAGCAAAGATCCAATGTGAGGAAGTGCAAGACTGATGGAAACACCTAATTACTGAGTCTGTTATCAAAGATATTTGAAAAGCCCCACCCTTAGTTTGAAATACTTAGAACT
The DNA here is from genome assembly GCA_013400055.1 of Nycticryphes semicollaris. Taxonomy (NCBI): domain Eukaryota; kingdom Metazoa; phylum Chordata; class Aves; order Charadriiformes; family Rostratulidae; genus Nycticryphes; species Nycticryphes semicollaris. Next base: position 27,049 of record VXBJ01003792.1, on the reverse strand, counting down.
TATCCCTTTTTCCTCACATTTGGAGAGGAGGAGGTTGATAGAATCGCAGGGCTGAGGGCAGTAGATTCAAAACGTTAAGAAAAGCAGTGTTTTGCCTGAGAACGAGTGACCTCCCGTGGTGTGTGCCCGGCATTGCAAATCACAGGGGTTCACCCCTTTGATGTGGTCGTGGTCAGTTGTAAAATGAAGTTCCTTCTGGAATTCTCAGTCTGAAAGGAGGATGAAATGAGACAGGAGAATCGGCTGAGGCCGGAGCGTTAATTTTCCTCGCCTGGGTAAACCCCCTGCCTGGCTGGGGCAGAATCGGTGCCGCGGCAGCGCTGCCCTTGTTTGCTGCTGTTCTGTCTGCTCAGATCAAAGCTCCAGCCCCGAATATGTCACCGCAGCAACTTCCTCACCGCGGCCCCGCAGATGCCTTTTGACAGAGGGAACACTCGGGGACTTTAGTGGCCTTACCTCGAGGAGCGTCTGCTGTTCCCGTCTGAGCTCGCTCTGTTTGGGGGAAATGAGCCCAGTAAAAGGCAGTTGGTGTCACAGTTTGTGCTTTCTGCCGGGGGCAGGGAGGCAGCAGGTGGGGGCTGAAGCCCTGCTCGGAGGGGGTTTCTCTGATTCCGAGTTCTGCAATTTAGATTTGGAGCATCTCAGACCTCAGAGGGATCGTCAAAAAGCGATCTGGAGAACGGAGATCACGACGGCAGCGTGGACTCCGAGGAAGAAGAGGAAACAGAACAGCAGCCACCGCCGCCTTCCCCAGCAAACAACAACAAGAACAATGTTTCTGAGCAGAAGGACTCGGGATCCTCTGAAGGTAACGGGTCTAGAGCAGCACCATCCCAGTGGAAATGAGAGCTGTAACATCTCTGCTGGTCCAGAGGAGGCCATGAAGATCATCAGAGGGATGGAGCCCCGCTGCTGTGGGGACAGGCTGAGGGAGCTGGGATTCAGCCTGGAGAAGAGAAGGCTCCGGGGAGCCCTTGGAGCCCCTTCCAGTCCCTGCAGGGGCTACAGGAAAGTTGGGGAGGGTCTCATTGTCAGGGAGTGGAGTGACAGGACAAGGGGTAACGGCTTTAAATTGGAAGAGGGAAGATTTAGATTGAATACCAGAAAGAAATTCTTTGCTGGGAGGGTGGTGAGAGCCTGGCCCAGGTTGCCCTGAGAAGCTGTGGCTGCCCCATCCCTGGAGGGGTTCAAGGCCAGGTTGGAGGGGGCTTGGAGCCACTTGGGCTGGTGGGAGGTGGCCCTGCCCAGGGCAGGGGTTTGGAACTGGATGATATTTAAGGTCCCTTCCAACTCTGACCATTCTGTGATTCTCCGTGGTGCGCACGCTGCCAGGTTTCCCTGGCTGTTCCCTAATTCCCTGTAGGCAGATGAGAAGTGGGAGCCTCAGCCTCTGAAATATTGGTGAGGGTGAGGGACTCAAACACCCGGCGTCTCCCGAACAGCGGTGAGATGCTTCAGTCCAGTAGAGCGACAGCACTGCCTCTAATGAGCGTTAGCGGGGGGTTATGACATGAACTCCTTGTGTTATTTCAGCAGACCCTTGCCAGCTGTCCCCACGCTCCCTGTATCTGCCTTCTCTGCCTCATTGCCTTTCTGGGTTTAGTTGCTGAGTTGCAAAGGGGTTCCTGCGGCGCCAGGAGGCAGAGCGCGGGGGGAGGAGGATTTCCCAGACCACGGTGTGGATGGTGCTGTGTACGTTCCTGAGACGCGGCGCTGGCGGCAGAACAGACTCCGTCAGCTGAAATAAAGGGGCAGAAATGGTTTCCCAAATGTTCATTTCTCCTTTGGCACAAGCATTTTCCCTTTTAACAGGTTTCTTTTTCAAAGGTCATGTCTTTGCCTGGCAACCCCCAGCGTGATGCGTGTTCATTCCCATGATCTGCTGGGTCAGATGTTTGCGGTTCTGGTTGGGAAGAACCAGTAAAACCAGCGCCAGAGGCAGCCTGTGCACAGTGGGGTTTCACAGCTCACAGTTTCCCTTCCAGAGAGTTTGGTTTGGATTTTGGTGCAGTTTTTGAGCGAGTGCAGACTTGGTGGATCTCTGCTGCTCTGGAGTTTGTCGCAGCGATCCCTTCTCTTCCTTGGAAAAGGTCATGGAAAATGGCTTTTTAAAGAATTGTGATTTGCAGGAACAGCAGTATGTTCTAATGAGTAAGGAGAAGGGGCAGTAAAAAACAAACCATATCCTTATTTTTCCTCGAGATCATTTCTGTGGTCTTAAATGTTTTAATGCTTGTCTCACGTCCTTACCTGTAATTGCCAAAATCAAGCAGGTAGTGGTTGGAATGGCTGAAAGCTCTGCTGCTTGACTTTTGGCAGGGAACTAAGATACAGTTCAGCTGAAAATCACTGGCTCAAGCAATGAGGATGTTCATAATGTCACTCTTCTTAATTGCTGTGTTTCTCTGGTGGATGATGTTAATATCTATCAGAAGGGGGATCTTCCAGCTGATGGGCTGGGACCTGGGAGACGGGCGGCCTCCTGGAGATTTCTTTTTGGATGGTCTTTGTGTTTTCTGTCTCTGGGATCACTTTGGGATGTTTCTGGGATGAGAACTGATGCAATCCCCGTCTGTGGTGTCCCCAGGCGCGGGGTGGACTGCGGTGTTCGAGCCCGTCAGCTCCAAGCCCCCCACACCCTGCGTGGCCATGGACGTGGGCTCCAGCGTGTGGGACGCGGCCGCCCCGGAGAACGCTGCGCCGGAGGAGAAGGGGTGGGCGAAGTTCACAGACTTCCAGCCCTTCTGCTGGTAAGAGGCACCTGCTCTTGCAATTTCTTAATAACTCCTGAAAGAAGCAATATTTGAAATACCATTTGCTGGAGTACATTAATTCCCCCTCCCCTTCCTCTTTCCCCTTCCTCTTTCCCCTTCCTCCTTCCCCTTCCTCCTTC
>VXBJ01003792.1:0-17329 GCA_013400055.1 Nycticryphes semicollaris | reverse complement strand
CTGTGGAGCCCCCCCAGTGCAAGCCCCTGCCACAGCAGGGTCACCCCCAGCAGGTCCCACAGGAACGTCTCCAGGGGGCTTGGAATGTCTCCAGAGAAGGAGACTCCACCACCTCTCTGGGCAGCCTCTGCCAGGGCTCTGCCACCCTCACCCCAAACAAGGGCCTCCTCAGGCTCCTCACCATCTTGGTGGTCCTCTGCTGTGACCTCTCCAGCACTTCCCTCTCCTTCTGGAACTGGGGAGGCCACAACTGGGCCCAGTGCTCCAGATGGGGCCTCCCCAGGGCAGGGCAGAGCAGAGCAGAGGGGCAGGATGACCTCCCTCCACCTCCTGGCCACCCTCTTCTGGATGCCCCCCAGGATGCCCTTGGCTTTCTTTCCCGAAACTCCTAGAGCTCTTGGATCTTTTGGTTTTAAGCCTGGATTTCCCAGCCCCCTGGGCAGTGAGCTGTAGATCACGCTGCTCGTAGCCTCAGGAGCTGTGTTAGGTCCCGTAGCACATGGGTTTCCATCTGGTGCTACAGTTTGGGGCAGTTTGGGTTATCAACTCCCCAGCAAAGCTGTCAGAGCTGCTTTTGCCCCAGGGGTTCAAGAGGCTCCAGTTTTGGGCAGTGGGACAGCAGAGGCAAGAGCACAGTGTGTTCTACAGGAGTCAGAGAGACTTTTGCAGGGAAACGGGGCCAGAGAGCTGGTCCAGAAAATTGCAGTGTGAAGTGTTTTCTCTGCACTGGTGGAAAATGTACAGGAGGAGATGAATTGTGAGCCTAACAACAGCTGAAGTTGATGAAGCTCCTGCCGTGTTCATTGTTATCAGTGATCCAGGACATCACTTTATGTTACCTGGGGATCAGGCTTTGGTACAGAACGGGTTTATGACAACTGCAGTGATTGCAAAATGTCCACTTCCTTGAGTCCTGTTTTTCAAAGAAGAAGTTTCATTTCAGGGAAAGTGGGGGTGGTGTTAGTGCGAGGAAGCTTGGCCTTTCCAGAATTTGGGCATTAGAGCGACAAAGGAGTGACCGTTTTCTAGCACCTTGGGTCTGGATTGAGGGTATTGTGTGATATTTCTTACTGTATTATTTTACATGTAGTAGGAGCTGAGAACTCGGTGCTGTCTTTATGGCAGATTTGTCTCTGAGGAGCTGCTGTAGTTGATGTTCATCATCTGCCCAGAGAGGTGGTGGAGTCTCCTCCTCTGGAGACATTCCAAGCCCCCTGGAGATGTTCCTGTGGGACCTGCTCTGGGTGGCCCTGTCCGGGGCAGGGGGATTGGAACTCAATGATCTTTAAGGTCTCTTCGAACTCTAACCATTCTGTGGTTCTACAATTCTATGAAATACATCTGGGAAGAGTAAACAAGAACAACTGACTTGTTTCTCCATCTTCACCATCCCTTGCCGTGCTTCAGAGCAGTCTGGGTCTCACTTCACCCCCCTCAAGTGACCAATCCCACCTTCTGCAGCTGGCTGTGGCAGGAGGTGTCTGTCACAGCACCCAGGTATTCGCCCCTCCCGGAGATTCCCAGCTGGATAATTCCCTGCTTTCTTCCCTTTGAAAGACACCAGGCAACAGTCCACTGCTGCCACCAAGGTTCTGTAGACCCCAAGATTATCTTCTTAGAGTTCCCCTGCAGAAAGTCTGCTGCATGAAGGTCCAGCAGAGACTTGACTTGTGTTATACCTACGGTGAAGCAAACCTGATGCACTCTGCGAAGCCTGATATTCCCTGAGCATTCAGGAGAGGAGACCACCACCAGCCTCTGCCAGGGCTGTCCCGAAGCCACCAGACAGCAGTTGGGAGGACACTACTCCAGCTTATTGTGTGCAAACGCTCTTCTGACCTTCTAGAGGTGAAGATGGCTGGGCCTCTTTAGTGCAGGTCCTATTTTCTAGTCTTATTTTCTGCAGAGTTTGGAGATGGAGGTTGTGCACTGGGGGTGGTCAGGTATCTCAGGAGCGTTGCGGTGCGTGTACGGAGAGAGGAGGCTCTGTCACGAGTGGCCTCCACAGCAGTATTTACAAACTTGGTGGTTAAGGTGCAGAATCTGGCTGTGTTGGTGAACACAAAGGAACATTGTCCCAGTTCTTGTGGTGGAAAGCCCAGGGGCACAGCTGTAGGTGGCATTCACAACTTGTTTGTGCCAAGGGATTGTCCGCAGTGACAAGAGACACAGTTCTGGACAGACGTACAGTTACTGTTGGAACGTTTGTACAATTGGCTTTGAATTCAACCTTAAAATGCCTAATTCTTTCTGGAGCAGGAAGTCGTAGAGATGTGTTTGCAGAGCTTAACCGAGGAGAGTCAAGAGATGTTGTTGATCAGTCTCCTTCCCCAGCCTGATGAGGGGACAGACATCCTCTCCGCAGGGGACATGCTCTCTGTCCCTGCCCTCAGCCCGCCCGGGCTTTGGAGGGGACGTGGAGATGGACCATGTGCTGGCAGCAGGGACACAGCTGGCTGCTAAAAATAAGCCAACCAGAGGAATACTAATGCCAAATATTTATTCTAGGCCTGAATTAGATACTGGCTTTGACCCTCCTGCGTGGGTCCTGGGGGTATTTTGCCCAGGCCATGTCCTTCTGCGGAGCTTCGCGTGTTCAGCTCTGCTCCTCCTTCAGCCTCTCCACCACAGAGATGTTTCCATGCCCCTCAGGACTTCATAACGTCAGCGGCCTCGTGTCATGGAAACTGTAGTGCTTGAGTTGAAGAAGTTTATCTTTGAGCAATTTAAGTCTCATGAGCTCCGGTTTCTAGAGTAGGAAGTAATTTTCCAAAACCATTTCTGGTGGCTCAATGCAATTCTCTGCTGGCTCATCCACCCCCCCCCCGGCGTCTCTGAGGTGTATTTTTGTAATTGCAGTATTTCTTTTTAAGAGCATGTTAGCCCTTTAGGAAGATAAATGTTTGGATCTTGTTATTCCTCTTTTCTTTTTTTTTTAAGTGTATATTTTTCAGGAGCACAGAGAAAAGTAGCTGCAGAAATAGAACCTTGATCTCGAAATCTCTGCCGCGTGTCTTAATTACCAGACTGGCTCTGTGTGTGCATTATCAACTGCCCCAGCAGCTGGTGACAGGGTTCCAGCTCAGTCATCTCCCGAGTTTCCTTCCCATTTTTGTGGCCATGCTCTCTGAAAGGGGCAGAAACTGTTCATGAAACTGGGCCTGGGTTATAACCACGGGGAAGATCCTTCACATCCTCTCCCTTAGGAGGCAGAAAGTGAGAGATGCTCAGGGACGTCCCTTCTCCAATTAGAAATACGAGTCTTTTTGATACAGATGTAGAAGATTTGGAGGGTTTGTGCTACAAGTTGGGGTTTTTTTCCCTATTTCAGAATTTGAGTTTCTGTGGTGTTGCAGGGAGATGTCATTGGAGATGTTGTCCCTCAAGTGTGGGAGTCTGTGCTCTGAGGTTTTCCTGAAAGTGCATTAATTTGACTGCGTTTGGCTTCTGAAGATGCCACTCGTGAACACCCAAGAGACTGTACATGAACATCCAGCCAGCTTTTTGGTTTTTCCTGCCTTGGCATTTTAGGTTCTGGACTTACATTTAAGCCTTTCCCAGGTGCACACAGGAAAAACAAATAGAGCAGCTCAGGGAGATCAGAAATGCTTTGCCAAGAGCAGCAGCTTATGGGCTTGGGATTTTCTTGATGGTGTTGGGTGAGAGAGGGCAGTTCCAGGAGAGGTGAGCTCCTCCAGGCCACCTTTCCCACCAGAGGCTGGAGCAGAGGATCTCCTGAGGTCCCTTCCAGCCCAGGCTGCCCCCTGGCCCTGCCCAGACACGCGGTCACCTCTGGGGTCTTTGCTGCCAGTGGTGAACTTGGCTTTCTGGAGCCTCTCAACTTGCCAAGTCTTGGCTGGTTGTACTTCACCCTCTCGTCCTTCGGCTGTTGGTCGCCTGTGCTCACCCATGGAGTGGGAAAGTGTCTGGTTCTTGGGCAGTGGGGACACACAGGGAGCTCTAAGGCCGGATTTTCTGCAGGAAATGGGAATGCCTTCCTTGGGGAGCTATCGATTTTGGTGTCTTGTTGATTTTTAGGAAATGTAGCCTCCAGGATGCCCACGCTGCTTTTTAATGCCAGTAGATTTTCAGTTTGGGTTTCTTGGTGGTGTTTTTGTGGCCTGTGCTAGCAGAGGAGGAGGAATATTTTCTTCTGTGTTGGAATTTAAGCCCTGTTAATTGACTTTTTAACCTGAACTTGAATCCTCCCCTCACAGTGACGCAGACTGCATGGTTATCGACAAGCTGGCCATCACTGACATCGCAACGACAAAAGCATCCAAACCCCTCAACAACGTGGCCCAGCACTCGGAGGAGCACCAGAACCCCACCGCCGTTGTCACAGCTGTCACGGAAACAGCCACAAAAGACAGGTGAGAAGGTAAAAAAAGTCCTTTAAAGGCCTGTGGCAGAGAATGGGTTTGTACCACGTCTCTCTGGATGCCCTTGTTCTGCCTCTGGTGTGTGGTCAGTTAGACAGCAGAACGTCTGGAGCATCCTGGAGGCATTATCCTGCAGGTGGAGAAGAGCTCTGACTGCAATATGTGTCATAGACCTTTACATTTCCCAGAAGTGCTGTCAAAGCATCTGTTTTATTGAAATAATGGCCTCTTGGTTGTTCTCCTGCACAGCAAGTGCTCGGGTAGCCTGGGGCTGTACGGCCGGGCGAGCGCACAGACAAGGATGCTCAAAACACTGTGGGGAAACGTGGGAGCGTGTTTCAGTGACTGAAACTGGGCTCAAGGAGAAATGACATCGTGGGGTTTTTTTGTGAATGTGACAGTTTGGGTCTTTTTAAGTAGGAAAACCAATCCTTCTGCATGTCTGGTGCTGTCACCTCCACGGGAGCCCCAGGAGAGGCTGGTCAGGTCGGAGCCTTCTGCTGGACTCGGGACCTTGATGGTCACATTCCAAACTTCTGGGTCAATAACTGTAACGAGTGTTGTGTCATCGATGGTCAGAGCTGACTTCTCAGTTTCTGTTTTGATTCCTAAACCTAGTGTTTTGTAAAGGACTTGGAGGGGGTTCTCCTTAGGGAGCTACTAGTGTTCTGGCAGGCAGAAGAAACAAAAATAGAGGAAGGATGGAAGGAGGAAGGATGGCTCAGATGCTACCGAAGAGGAAGATTTCCAGCCAGGATGAAAGTCAGTGTGAGGAAGGAGCATGTTCCAGTGGTTTTATTTCACTAACTACTCCTCTTTGGGTTTCTCTCTAGGAAAGAAGAAGTCTTGCCCTGTGCTGAAGCCACGTTAAATGGCCCCGCTTGATGAAAGAGCTGCAGTGGGACGTGTGTGACCCAGGCCAGGCTGCTACCTGGTGATGCAATTTGTCAATTATTATTTTTTTTTTTTTTCATTTTAATTTTATTTTTTAATAAATGCTGCATTGATGAGAGAGCTGGCATTCAGGACCAGACACGCAGTTTCAGCACCAACAATCTGTTCTGAAAGACACTTGCATTGTCTAAATGTAGCATCGATCAGTTAGTTGTCACAGGAACGAGGGGGTTCTTCCCGAGCAAGCCTTCTGCCTAATTTCAGTTCCTTCTCCCCCCTTCTCCCTTGTTTTTTTGTTTTGTATTTGGGGTTCAAGTCCTATTTTCTTAGTGTTATTGCACACAGTATTCAGCTTCTCTTCGGAAAGGTAGCAGGTCTAACGCTGGGACTCGGACAGTGCACAGGAGTCCCGCAGTCGTGTGACCAAAGTTCCTGATGGAGCTGTCTTTGGGCAGCATTTGCACCGCTTTTGTATAGCAATAAAGCCTTATCAGAAACATTTCATAGGAGGAAAAGATGCAAACACTTTAAATGGGAGGAAGCAGGGAGGGATTTTGTTTCACCTTTGTGTGGGGCGGGAGGGAAGTGCTTGACCTGGTCCCCAGCCGGAGGCCGAGCAGCTCACCCTGCCGTCCCGCCGTGAATCGCCGGCTGCTCTCCTCCGGAGCCGTGGCGGTTCGTTTGCGGGGTCCTGGGGCAATTAGCAATTGGGCTCCTCTGCCAGACATCACCCTGCGTTGGCTGCAGAGCCTGCAGAGGAGGCAGCATGGTCTTCGCATCCCTCTCGAGGATCTCGAGGATCGGCATCCCCCGGGGAGCGCTGCCGGGCGGGAGCGAGAGCAGATGGTGGCACAAACAGGTTATCGGGTGTTTGCTGGCCTTTTTGGGTTTTTTTGGAGACTAATGTATTTTCAAATTGTTATGGAGATCCTTTTCTGTTTTTGTTTTGTTCTGTTTTTTAAAGTTTTTAATGGATGCAGGAACAGCAACACTTTTGCACTTTGTACCTAGTGACAGCAGGGGAGAGCGAGACGGCCCCGCGCAGGACTCCTGCTGCTTCTCCCCAGGTGGTTGGTCGTGGAGATGTGTGGGGCTGGGGGACACACACACGTACTCCTGGGACAGTAGAATAGAGCGGGGAGAGGGGCTGCTCTGCACCTTCCCTGGGAGCAGGGTCCCTCCCTTGGAGGCGTGTGTGACACGGGGACACGGGTGACGGCTGAAGGACCTGCTCCCCGAAAGGCTCGGTGTGAGACAGCTCTGCCCCGACCTCTGCTTCCAGCTTCTCCCCATGGGGGACCCCAGCAGGGAGCTGACACGGGAGTAGGTGTTGGGCCACTGGCAGAAGCAGGCTGGGGCTGGGGACCCCCAGGTGGCCACAGCCGGAGCCCCACTGCTCACTCTCTGCCCCTGTAGCGTAGATCTGGAGCGGGGCCTGCTTTTGTGTGTGTAACTGTCCTGAAACCCTCCCCTCAGGTGGGAAACGCCACTTCTCCTGGTAGCCCAAGACCTAAGCTGGAAAATCACTCACTTTGGAATAAAAGCATGAACCTTGACACGTAGGTAGCCAATAGCTTATTTTCAGATGTATTCTCACTTGTGCATAAGGAGGGACTTTACCCTGTGAGTATGAAGAAGTACCTCACACAGATCTGGTGGTACCAGCAAAGGTGTCCTGGCCAGGCTTTGGTCTTTTTGGAAAAAACAAATTCTTTGTTTTTAACTGTGACACACCTGTCGTGTGTCTGAAATGTTCGTGGCTGTATCGAGAGGTGACGTGGGGAGCGGGGGGATGAGACGGACAACGGGGTTTGGCTGCTGGAGCCGGTCTGTTCCGCTGGATCCGTGTCCTCTGGGGACATACCCGTGGCACAGGGCACTGCTGGCCTGCCCGAGGAGAGGGTCAGCTCGTGTTGGGCTTGGTGGGGAGAGCTGAGGAGTTGCTTTGCCAGGGCAGCAGCGGGAGGGGAGGTTGCGGTGCGGAACGTGGGGAGGGGTGAGATCCCCGTTCCCTGGGCAGCGGTGTGCTGGGGCTGTGGTTGCTGCTGACATGGCTGTGGTTGGGGCTGCAAGTCCTTCCACAGCCCAGGGCTGTTGTTGTGGAACTCTTCTCACTCACTCCTTGTAATTTAAAATTGTGCTGGGAGAGGGGGGGAAAAAAATCAATCTCACTTTCTGCTGTGGTTGCCCCACTCGCTGTTGGAGATCAGTCCCACTCCCTCTTAGCCAGGAGTTACACAAGAAATGAGTGGTTTTGAGTTCCTAATTGCAGACACGTTAAAGTCTTAATTTTCAGAGGATTGGTGCTAGAGTTTTTCTGCAAATCAGGTTCTCTTGGGGCATTCTTTAAACACCCAAAAATGATACTATGAAAACTGCAAGACCACGAATGTGACACAAGTCAGCGCAGCTTCTTGCCGCAGCTGGATGATGACCGTGGCTGGGCTTCAGTCCCGTTGAACACCAGGCGATGGCAATGGTTCTCTTCCAGTCTGTCCCCGTTCCCAGCTCCCACCCAGCCAAGTCCATTCAGGATCAGGAGATAAAGGGGAGATGTCAGTAGCAGGGAGGCTTCTATCATCTTTCTGGCTCGTTAGGCTTCAGCCGCCTCGTTAAACTTGATCTTGGACATCGTGGACGGGGGTCACCTCACGTCACCCGGTGCCGTGCTGCTGGTGCAAGGGCATGGGCTGGGGGTGGGGGGAAACCCGTGCCTTGGGTTGCAGATCCTGAACTTGTTGTTCGTTAGCTTTTGGTGTGGAGTCTATGACTTCAAGGGAACGTTTTAGTAATATATTTAAACACATCCCATAAGTAGATCTTAAACGCGGTTTTGTTACTGGGGGACTCCTTATCGTGGTTATCTTCATTCCTGGGGGACTCCTTATCCTGGTTATCTTCATTCCTGGGGGACTCCTTACCCTGGTTATCTTCATTCCATGACTTGTGTCTGGTTACTTTTGTGATGAGACAATTTACTGGTGGTTAAATAGATTTGTAGAAAGGCACAAGCTCTCCTGCTTCTGTGACGGTGAATGATTCCTCTGAATAAGCTCTGAATTTTACCTCGTTGCTCCCAGGGCAGCCATCGAGCCCCCCTGGAAATGTTCCTCACCCCTCCCTATGTTGGAGGGTGCAGGTCAGGAGAGATCCAGAGCTGGGTGGTGGATTCCTTGCCTGGATCGAGTGGTTTTATAGGGAAACCCTGTACAAAAGTCTGCCTCGTCCTACGTTGGAGCGTCCCATCTGTCTGCAGAGACAGACGGGGAGGTCGGAGGGTCCCTCTCACCCCGTGCCCCCAGGGCAGCACCGTTGGCCCGAGGCTGGAGAGGGATGAATTACCCACTGAGAAGGGCTTTACTTAACCCGGCCGTACCCCGTGGACCCTCCCATAAATCCCCCCGGGGTTTGTGTGGCTGCTCGGCCGGAGAGCAGTGAACACGGACCAGAAGTCGCGCCGAGCACCGTCCTTGTGTGTCCCCACAGCATTTCTGAGTCTGTCTGTCAGGGTAGGGAGGGTGTCACGGATGGAGGTAGGTGTGAGTGGTTCTGCTGAGGGGTGTGTGTACAGATACCCCCTCCATGTGTGTGTGCACTCACACGGCTGGGTGTTGGGAGCAGCCTGGAGCAGCAGGGACGGGGAGCACGGCAGGGCATCCTCCAGCACGCCTCGTACCACACCAAAACCAGCCCAGCACACCTTACTGGGGATAATGGTTCTGCTGGAACGCTCTGGTTGAGTGATTTGACCCAGCTGGGCATCAGTGTGGTGGGTGATGAGAGCGGTGGCCGCCCTGGTGTTGCCTTGCCCACAGGTCCCACCCTGGGAGAGGGGGAATTGTGCCTTTTCTGCACAATGAGCACTTCAGCCACCATAAATGATTCCTGAACCGTGGCACTGGTGTCTCTGGGTGGTTGGATTGGGGGGAAAACGCGCTCCTTTGGGTGATGTGGCCACTCCACGGTCCCACCATCAGCACTTCAGATGCTGGTTATCGGGTGTGCGAGCGCCAGTGTTGGGTTCCTGGGTGTTGGAGCCGGGGGGAGCATGGCTGGGGGCTGTCATTGGAATAACCCTGTGCCACAGAAATGCCAGGAAATCTGGCCTTGGGTGCTGGGTGTGAGTTCCCTGGTGGTGCCAGGAGGTGGGGTCCCCTCTGGAATTGTACCAGCGGCTTCAAAGCAAGGCTCAGGTGCGGTAGTGCTTTGAAGGAGAGGGATCAAGGAACATGGTTGTAGTTTGTTGAACAGTTTTCACCAGCCTTCTGACAAAACATCCTGCCCCCCACCCCAAATACAATTTTGTGCCTCTTCTCTTGGGTGATAATGGTTACAGCAGACAAGGTCCCAGTTATCCACCCGGATAACGAATCCTTGGCAAAGCCTGATGTGGGTTTCATCAGTGTCCCAAGGCTTCGCTGCCCTCACTGCTTTTGGAGAGCTGCAGCTGGTGAGCAGGATGGAAAACCAGTGGGTGCACAAACTGAAAACAAGTAAAGGAAAAAGGAGGAAAAGAAGGCAAGCCCCCAAAGCCTCCCCAGTGTTCCCCTCAGCATCTACTCAGAAAGGCTCGGGTGGGAAGGTTCGGGTCATGGTGTGGTGCCCAGGGTGGATGAAGGGGAAGGGACATTCCTTAAATAACATCCCTGAAGGGAAATACTTCCAGTGGCGTTACTGCTGCCCAGTTTGGCTCTGGGATGGCAGAGACCCCTCCATCCCCAGGTGCCGGAGGGTGCTGTGGTTACCAGCAGAGGTGGAGGAGGTGGAGCACGTCCCCCCCAGTGCTGTGACACCCACCACAGACATCCCCTGGGGCTTCCTGGGAGAGCAGAGTCCTGCAGCCTGGTCACCAGATTAATTAGCCTTCACAAATGAAATAATTTGATATTTTTGCAATGTAATTCTTGGCTTTTGGGCTGCCATCTGGCAGTTCTCAGTCTTTTAAAGGAAAGGTTTTCTTCTCCTTTTGCTCTTCCCAAAGCACCGATCTCGCCCCAGGTCATGCTCAGAAACTATAGAGGTGGATGTGGTTGTTACAAGAGGGTTTGTTGTCATTCAAAAAAAAATAGAGCCAAAAGGAAGCTGCTGTTTACAAGGACGTGCTCATTTCCTTTGGTTGGTTCATTGTTGGGTTTTTATCACCCGGCATCAGGTCTCTCTGAACCCCCTCTCTGAAAGCCTCTGTCTCCAGCTGCCAGCTCTCGCCAGGCAACCTGCACCCGCTTCCCTGCTCTTCTGCCAACCCTGGCTTCAAAGTAAAGCATTTTTAGATGCCTTTCCCCAAAAGTCAAGTTCAGCTTCTTGTTCTCAGCCCAGTCCTGACGCCGGGGGAGCGGTGCCAGTCCATGGGCTCTGCCCCGTGGGAGAGGTTTGCTGTGGTTGGGACATCACTGGCCACGAGAAACCACCCGACCAGGGGGGTGAAAGATGCCCCCTTGCTCTGAGAGGGTCTTTCTCCTCCCGTGGCGTGGGATGGGGGCTTTGCTTTAAAAACTAACCAAAGAAAAAGTGATGTATAGGAAAGAGCTGAAGGAAAGGGGAGTGCTGTGGTTGGGTCTACCCACCGTCACACCGTGTCGTTTGGGGGCCTACTCTTAATTGGCTTAAACGAGGACACCTTGCCTTTGGTCCCATAGGCAGGGAGCTGGGAGCAGCCTCAGCGCTGTGAACGGGAGGTGCCGCACACTCTGGGGTGGGTTTGGGAAAGCTGCTGGTCCCTCAGAGCACATGTCACGGTACTGTCACCTTCTGGCTCCCACCCCTTGATTTCTGAGCCTTCTCCTGACTTCCACAGCTTCTCTAATTGGGGGGGGATGGCTTGTTCAAGCCTCCTTATCTCTGTGGAGTCTGGAGTGTGGTCGTGTATAATATGGTTCACGCTGGGTTTGGGAGGATTTAGTTTTACTTTCACGAGTGACACGGGCAGGGGCAGAGCTGAAGGCTCTGGGAAAGCTCCCGAAACAAGAACCCTTGGCTTCAGAGACTGCGAGTGCAGTGGCCAGGAGTGTGGCACGTGTGTGTGTGTGTGTGTGTGTGTGTGTGCAGGAATCCAGGGCTTGGGTGCATGTTTGTCCCCGTGCTGTGACCGACCCCATCGCTGACCGACCGCGCTGCAGCAAGGGGTGTCCCTTTGCCCTGCTGAGATTGCGGCTGAGCTCGTGGGGCTGCGCGGCTGCGATGGGTACCGCTTGTCTTTGCCAGGGGAAGGGGCTGGTGCAACCCCCCGGAGGATGGACCCAGGCCAAGAAGCATCATTTGAGCCAAAAAGAGTCCCAAACCTGGAGACCAACCCAAACCCACCTGCAGCTCGTCCCGTGTCAGAAAGTGACATTTACTATGAAATACCATTTCTCGGTGAGGCTGCGCCAGCGTCTGGGGGTGCTGCATCTCGGACCAAGGCATCCGGAGCTCTGAGCCCCCTGTTTCCTTTGGGACTGCATTTTGAAATAACTTGGGATAAAGTTTGAGGGAATAATTTTAGCAAAAAAAAAGAAGGAGCTCCTTCTGGCGAGGGCAGCAGCGTGTGTTTGGTTTTCGGTTTCGTTACGGACAGTGCCTTAGCTCGTTACCAGAGTTACACATCGCTAATTACTGCAGATTAATCAGCTTGGGTGGCGGAAACGGGCACCTTCGAGGTACTTAGAAGTGTTAGGCCATTTCTGAAATGCAGTTTGGTGTGAGGTTAAGGTTCTTTGGGAGCCGGGTTTGATACAGCTCCTCTTGGTTTCCCACCAGCTCAAGTTTCCGAACTGGGAAATGCCGTTTGCTTTGGGGGGAAGGAAGTGGGTTTTGGTCCCGGTGTCCCTCCGAGGTGGCTGCTGCCCTGGTGCCAGGAGAGGGGGTTTCTCATCAACCTCCACAGGCATTTTCCACGTGGTTTCCACATGGGGACCTTCTGACAAATCTGAAGGCAGAAAATAAGCAATTTGGCTCCTGCACCTTAACGTCCCTCCTCGCTGACGTCGTCACTAGAAGGGTGTTGTGGTGACCAGTCCCACCTCCCTCTACAGCTTGGCACAAAACTGGACTGTATTTCCTAGTGACTGTTACCCCTCACCTTTCACCACAGAAGTATGACAAATGTTAGTGAAATACACCTATGTGTAAAATGTATTTTTGTATTTGATGCTGATCAGCAGAGAAGAATCCTCGATTTTCTCTCCCTGAGGTCGGGGGGCTTTTTATAAAGGACAGATCCTTCCCCGTCTATTTTTTACTTTCTCAAATTGTTTGGACAGATGTAAACTATGAAAAAATCTTCTATCGTGTAATTTTGATGCTCACAGATAGTTTTTCAGAACTTTCTAGGGATTCTAGAAATGCTGTTAGAGAAAGTCCCACCGTTGGTGGATTTTGAGTCCTCTGCAGTCAGGCAGTGTCTGGACACTGCTGAGGTGTCTCCTAGGCTGGATCGTTAACGGGACTAAACTAGAAGCGTAATTAACTACAGGCACAGCAAACGTTAATTGGAACCTTCTCATTGTGTAGAGTGTGGGACTCCGTCTCTCACCCATTGGTAACCCCATGGAAATCCTTTGCCAACCCGCCTAATGTTGGGTGAGGGCCAGCTGGAGCTGGGTGCCCAGTGGTGAGGTCCTGCTCTTGCTCCATCACCTCTTAAGCGCCTGCTGGAGTGGCCGTAGCCAGGTCCCATGGGTGCTGCACCCACCAGGGCTTTGGTTTACAAAACTGGTGTTGAGGAGGTTCTTGTCTGCGCTGGAGGCTGTGTGAGAGGAGGCTCGTGCCTCTGCGTGGCCAGGAGCCCTGGGGTGGCACCGTGGGGGCATGTTGGGTGGTCCTTGCATTGGGTGCTCCTTGCTGTTGGGCGCTCCTCATGTTGGGTGGTCTTTGCCATTGAGTGCTCCTCTCATTGGGCATTCCTCACTGTTGGGTGTTCCTCATATTGGGTGCTCCTCGCGTTGGGTGTTCTTCACATTGGGTTTAGCTCAGCACCGGTGCTGCTCGTCACTGGGTGCTCCTCATGTTGGGTGTTCTTTGCCTTTGGGTGCTCCTCCCATTGGGTGTTCCTCATGTTGGGGGTTGGGTGCTCCTCGCTGCTGGGTGCTCTTTGTCACTGGGTGCTCCTCAAATTGGGTGCTCCTTACCATAGCAGTGACTTTGCCCTGGAACTTTAACTCTTTTCCTGCTCATCTCGTCCCCACACGACCCCGTGCCTGACAATCTGGACAAATGCAGTAAATCACCCCTTCCCTTCTCGCCTGAAGTCAGTGTCATCCCTTGCACGGTGGCACGTTCTCTCTGTCCTGGCTCTCCTCACATCGTCACCTCCCCAGCTCTGTCTGCTCAGACCTTTCAGAAAGGCCACCGGGCGAATGGCTCTTGTTCTCCGTGTCCCCGCAGGGAGCAGGGAGGGACCTCACTGGGGTTTGTCGGGTGTCTGGAGCCGGTAGCCGTAGGGTGACACCGGGCACCCAACCTGCCTTAAAGCGCGTTGGTCACACATGGGTGACAGTTCTGCATCTTACTCTTTCCGAGTCAAATAGCATAAAAAAACCCCATTAATTACCTCGTGCTATAAATTAATGTAAATGTAGGCTGTAACACATGGATCAGGTGCTACGTGAGAACACCAGCAGATAAGGAAGGGAGGATTCAGTAAATACCAGGGTACACTCTCACGGGTCGTTCAGTGTCCGGTTCCCATCCCCCTCCTTTGGGACAGGGGAAACCCCGTCTTTGCAAAGCACCGGGTCCGTGTTGCCCGAGGCCTCAAACACAACTCTCTTTCCTTCTCTCCTTAAAACAAACTGGCCAGAGCACGGGCTGGGGGAGTTCCACGTCCTGGGGAGCTCCTTTGTTTCCTTCCAGAAACTTCTCTTCCTGCAACACGTGTCCTGCCAACATGTAATTAATTCCCATTTATCGTGTGCCCTCCCTCCTGCCATTTCCCCTCTCCCTCTGCCGTTCATTCCACCAGCTGGAACTTTGCTGGTTCACTCAGACACCCTCCAGCTCCCGCCTGGGACAGAGCCTTGGTTTTGGGGGGGTAACTGCAGTTTGCCTCATTTTTCCCACTTTCATCCTTTATTCTTACAGTGCAGACCCACAGGTCCGTCTGTCCCTGGCATTGCCTGTGGCAGGGAGCAGGGGCAGCAGCACCTCGGTCCTTCTCCCACCAAGGAACGTTCCCAGGGGCTGCAGAGGCTCCCGGGATGGGATCCTGCGCTGGGGCCAGGTCAGGGTGTCCCCCCCCTTTGGCAGCACCGTCCCCATCCTCGCCCCCGCGGAGAGCTCACCCTGCCCCCGAGGCTGTTGGGCAAAACAATGGTCAGCAATAAGAATTCCGGATGGAGAAGCACCAGTGCCTTTCCCTTGGTCCGACAGGAGTCGCTTCTTCTTGTTCCATTGGGAACCCCCTCATGGTTCATCCACAGGGAGCTGGGAAAGAGGGAAGGGAAGAGGGAAAGAGGGATGTGCGAGGGCTCCCGCGCGGCCACAGGAATCGCAGTTCTCAGACAGCCCCGTCTTGTTCTGAGTTGCCTTCTAAGAGCCTCCCGGATCCCGACGGAAGGTGATTCTTTTCCTCACGCTCTCCTGCCTTTTACACCCCCCTCACCTTGGAGCTGCTTCTGCCACTCACTCCCTCTGTCCCCTGGGGTGTCCCCCCGACATTCCCGGCTGTGCCTGCGCCTCCTGTGCCAGCGGAGTCCTGCGAGGGCTGCGCCTCAGCGAGGGCCCTGTCCCTCCTTTCCTGGACCCTTTCCCTTCTTTCCCAAACCCTTTCTCTTCTTTCCCTCCTTCCCCAGAACCCTCTCCCTTATTTCCGGGACCCTTTCCCTTATTTCCAGGACCCTTTCCCTTCTTTTCCAGACCCTCTCCTGGACTCTTTGCCTTCTCTCCCTTCTTTCACAGTACCCTTTCCCTTCTTCTCCTTCTTTCCCAGGACCCTTTCCCTTCTTTCCTGAGACCCTTTCCTTTCTTTCCCCAACCCTTTCCCAGACCCTTCCCTTCTTTTCTGGACCATTTCCCTTCACCCCAGGACCCTTCCCCTTCTTTCCCCAACCTTTTCCCAGACCCTTCCCTTCTTCCCCAGGACCCTTCCCCTTCTTTCCCCAACCCTTTCCCAGACCCTTTCCCTCCTTTCCCTGTTTTTCCCGTGGCTGGGGGTGTGCAGATGATCCGAGGGGGGTTACAGAAGCCAGGGGGGGCAGGAGCTGTTGGCATCGCCGGCGTTGCCGTGTGGTGCCACGTGTCACAGGAGAGGAGGGAAGATGGGATTTGGGGGTCCCAGTCTCCACACGGGAGCTCCGGGGGCACCTTTAGGGCCGGGTTTTGTGGGGAGAGGGGGCTCTGGGTGAGTGCAGCAGAGAAAAGGTGAATTTGGGGTCCATCCCCTGGCTCTTCAGAATGTTTTATCGGTCCCCAGCTACAAAATGTACATGGGATTCGTCCTCCCAGTGCCGGAGACACTGCGCTTCCAAGCACCCAAGAAATTGGTTATACATAACCTTGTGTTTAAATATAGCTACTATTTAATATTAAATATTTTATTATTTAACGTGTGATTTAAATTAAAAGCTCGTTCGTCAGTATGGCCTGTAAATATTTTCCCCTGGTGAAAATACAAATATTCCTCATCTGAACTTTTGGGGGGGAGGGGGGGGTCTGTTGGATGCAAATCAGTCGCTGAGAAATACTTGAAAAGCTGCTGCCGAGCTTCTGCCCCTGTAATTACCCGCTCGTTTGAGAGCAGCCGGGGCTCGGTGTCACTGGAAATGATGGGAAGGGTGAAACAGAGGGTGCTCGGGGGGTGCTCCCTGACCTCGGCCCTGGCTCTGCCCCTCGGCACCCCCACAAGTGCTGGAATTTCGGGGCTGGTTTGAGGGGGGGTCTGTGTCCGGGGGGGACCCTGCGGATCCGCAGCCTCTGGTGGGAGGGGACAGAATTCCTGAGGGTCACTGGTGGGACAGTGTGGGTACTGGTGGGATGCTCGTGGGGGTACTGGGTCACTGGTGGGGTAACTGGGTTAATGGTGGGATGCTAATGGGTGTGCTGGGTCACTGGTGGGATACTGGGGGGTTACTGGTGGGATGCTAATGGGTATGCTGGGTCACTGGTGGGATACTGGGGGGGGTACTGTTTGGATGTTAATGGCTGTGCTGGGTCACTGGTGGGATAACGGGGATACTGGTGAGATGCTTGTGGCTGTGCTGGGTCACTGGTGACTGGTGGGGTAACTGGGTTACTGGTTGGATGCTAATGGCTGTGCTGGGTCACTGGTGGGATAACTGGTGTGCTGGGAGAGAGAATACAGAGTTTCCTGAGCTGTCTGCAAGCTGTTGGGTGGCATTGGTGGAGCTGTGCCGTCACCGCTGTCACCGCTGGGACACAGCTCCCCCTTGGCATCAGCCGGACCCGCCGTGTGGGCTGTAATTACAGGCTCGTTAGTGCTGAGCTGGGGTTAGGAGTCACCCGGCAGTAAAGAACCTGGGTTTTCCCGGTGCAGCCTGAGGTGGGATGTGGATGAGGACGGAGGGAGACAAGGGGCTGCCCTGGCTGGGACCCGCCGTGTGCCCAGCGCTGGGGCAGCCAAGGAGCCCTTGGTGGCAGAGACCCTGGGGACAAAAATGTCACCCACTTGAAGGACCTCTGGGGATGGCACTGGGTGGGGACGGGCAGTGCAGGGACAGCGGAGCAGCCCCGGGGAGCGCAGACGGACTCACGGCCAAACTGGACATGGCACCCCCCAAACCCCCCCTCCTCGTCGCGGGGCTGAGGAGGTGCTTGTGGGCTTGGGCTGTGAGGCAGAACAGCAGAGACCTTGGGATTGAAAAGAATTATTGGGGTTTCAAGGAAAAAACCAATTTATTCTCCCAGCCTGGTTGGGGATTTAAGGAGCAGATTCAGAAGCGAGAGATACTGGTCTGTTTGCTTGCTGTGCCTGAAATCTCATCTCCCTGTATTTTTGTAGCTGCTCCTCGAAGCATCCCCTCTCCTCCTGGCACTGCCTGTGCCCCGTGAAAGAAAAGGCCCTTTTATTTGCTGGGGGGGCAGTGGCTGGGCTGGGGGCTGCGGCCGTGGGACGGGCAGGG
>VXBJ01003791.1:856641-876134 GCA_013400055.1 Nycticryphes semicollaris | reverse complement strand
GTGTGTCTTGACTCCTCCAGCAGGACCTTCTCAGGAGCCATCAGCAAACGGGATGGCTCGAGTGGTGGGCAGTTGGCTCTCACCAAGTCTTCTTTCCACAGTTCCCTGTGACCAGATCCACTAAAGCTCATCTCTGTTCATCTTGATAATCTTTCTGTCCCACCGGCCTGTTGTGCACCTTTGCCGCAAGAACTGACCATGCACAGGACACAACCCCACTGCAAGAGTGCCTTTGTCCCTGTCCCGTCCCCCCACCCTGGCCCTGTAAAGTCACCCTGTCCCTTCCCCCTGCCCTTGCCCACCTCTGGGGTGAGATGCAGCCCCCAGCCCTGGTTGTGGGCATCATGCCGGGCTGCACTGTGTTGGCCCTGGCACATACCTGTGTATTCGGGGAAGCAGATGGTCAGAGGTGATTTCTTGATCTTCTCAGCAAATAGGTCTTTCTTGTTGAGGAAGAGAATGATGGAGGTATCAATGAAGAATTTGTTGTTACAGATGGAGTCGAAGAGCATGAGAGATTCGTGCATGCGGTTCTGCAATGGGGAGCATGGAGCGAGGAGAGGGGAGAGAGAAAAGCAAAGAGAAAGAGAGAGTTAGAGGAGAGGAGAACATTTCTCTGAACTGAAATCCTTAGAGAGGGGAAAAAAAAAAACCACCATTCTCTAAAGTAAGATAGTAGTAAATGTGAGATGGTTAGAGAGGTGGAGAAAATAGGGTGTTGCTCTCATCCCAGGCTGGAGGAGACAGCTGATCCCCCACTGCCTCTTTGCCAGCTGCTGGAGCATGGCTGGACACCTGAAGCTTCAATGAAGAGCAGGGGAAAAAAAAAACCCTCATTTTCTCATCACCTGCAGAAACTGAGGAGCTGGGAAGGGGGGCTGCAGCTTTCTGGCCTTGCCTACATCTCCTCAGGGGTTGGGTATTCCTGAAGGATCACTTGCAGAGCCTAAATACGGGATGGACAGACAGCACCAGCCAACAGCTGGGATGCACTGGGCATGGAGACTGGGATACAGGAGCTTCTGGACACCTTCTGGACAACTTTTCCCCCATGCTATGCAAGCGGTTAGCAGAAGGGAGTGGAGAGTGGACAGAAGGACAGGAGGAGGAGGAGGTGAGGTTACCCTGTGCTGGATCAGCTGTGGCAGGGAACCATCGAGCAGAGAGTTTTAGCGCTTCACTCCAGTGGCTGCAGGGTGTCCATGCAGGCAGGCACACATGCTCACCATTAGTGTGAAGCTGGACAGGACTGATACAGCTCTCTAGGAGGTCTCGAGAACTTTTCTCCATCATTAACTTGCTCTTAGAATAACCCAAAAGCTGTTCCCTTCTGCCCCGCTGCCAGCTTTTGAGGCAGCACGTGGATCTTTTCCACTGCTGATACCCACCTACTCCAACTTGCAAAGCTTTGAGTGCAAAGACTTGGTGGAATCCAAAGCTGCTGCCCACCCATCTCTGCAACCTCCCTCTTGGGGTTGACACCTGCCCCCCTGCAGGTCTTAGCTGCCCCTCACACGGGGACAGCAGTCTGTTTGGAGAAGCTGGGAGGCAGCAGAGATGTGCCTGGGGCAGCAAAGGTGCTTGGCAGCCAGTGGGAAGCTCCCCCTGCAGCAATCAGCCCCCCAGAACCCCTTTTTTTTAGAGGTGCAGCAAAGGGGGGCTTTGGACTCCCTGAAGATTCACAAGAACACACATGCTTCCTCATGGAATGATGACCCAATTACACATTTTGGAGTTTTCCATGAATGTTTTATTAGTGAGTCATTTTATTAGCTACACTTCAGCTGTAGCCTTGCATGCAAAATTTAGCAGATGTCTGATTTCATCTTGAAAGGCTTTCAGATTACTCTGGTGCTTCCTTGACAAAGAGCAGCTAGGGATGCCAGGCAGTTGCTTTCCAAAGCTTCAGCATCATTTGATCCTTATCATTTAAAAAGAAAACAAAAAAAAAAAAAACCAAACCAAAACCCAACTCCATCTTATTCATGGGGAAAACAGTAACTGCTACAAAAGGATGTGGCTCCTCTTGACTTGTGGCTGCTGCAAAAATGCTGGGTCTTGAGATTTCCGCAGGGAAGCATTTGGGTGTTTGTTCTTTTTTTTTTCCCCTTTGCTGTCCCACATACACATTATATTTAAATAAAGGCCTGATGGTGGTGGAGCAGCTGAAACAAAGCCTGTGCCTGGGGGAATGAAAATCCCAAGCATGAGGAAAACAACCCCGGTGACTTCTGAGCCCTGGACACCCGTGCAGGCACCGCAGAGGAAATTCTTAAAAATCCTCAATGAAAATATACAAAGAAAAATCCTTTCCCTCTCAGCCATTAGTCCTTCTCAGAGCTGGCCTATAATTCTGCCGGAGCTGCAGGATGGGCTGTGTAGGGATACGTGCCCAAGGATGTGTCCAGCTGTAGCTGCATCACTGGAAACCGGTGAAGTCAAGGGGAATAACAGTCAGTTTTCCTTTGCTGAGGTTCATGGAAAAATTTCTCTTGGTTTCTTCAAATTCTTTGCTTCTATTTCATGTCCCAAATAATAGAAGATCTTTGGTTCAAACATTAAGAAGAGCAAACTGGCCCAAGCGTTACTTCCTTACTGCAGGGGAGGGAGAGGTGCTGTGGGTACTGTGTTACAGCAAGGGGCTGCAAAGCGCCATTTACTCAATTGAATGAGGAAGGGTCCTTTTGCCAGCCTTGGGAGCACAGAGGCAAAGAGACGGCGGTGAAGAAAACCAAAACTCACTATTTGTAATAGATACTGGAGGAAGCAATGGAGCAGGAGGGACTGGCCAGTGCCAAAGGGGCGGGTGGATGTGGACGGACAGATGGACATCAGTGTGGGGCCTGGCAGTGCCAGAGGAAAAGCGTGGATGGTCGGACACAGACACATGGGCGTGAGAGACTTCAGGAGGGGAAGAGTAATTTCAGGAGGCCGAGGAACAAAAAGAAACTACAGCAAAATACTACTTAAAAACAAAAAGAAAATTCCCACCAAATACTTACATAAAGTTGGATACCTTTTACTTATGTCCTTTTCAAATCCCTTATTTCCAGGTGAATGAGTCTGGGGCAGATGACGAACACCGGGGGTGTGTATCGTACGTGTGTGTGCATGGAGCAGATGTAGGGTAAATAACAGACTCAAGAAGCTGGACACACTCAAGGGAGACACAATAAAAACCCTCTCACACTAGAAAAGAGCTGGCACTTTATTAACATTTTGTGACTAATAAATACATTACGGACAGCCAATAAATTATTACAATAACTAATGCTCTATTAAACCAATGGACAGTCACTCTTCGTACAAAATTACAGTTAATACAGTTTGGGCCATCAAACATGCAGGAGAAACGATTCAGCGGGAAACCAGCAAAAGGAAAATCGTGGCAGCCTCCGGCGATCCTTCGGGGAAAAAAATGCGGTGGGGAGCAGGGAGCCCAGAGGCGGGGTGATGGTCACTGTTCCCTTGTTGAGCTGAAGGGGGAAAGGAAAGTGGGGGGAAGAGGGCTGTGGATGTTAAATTAGGGACTAGGCTATTTAATGGCTGGTCTCTACGCAACTGTATTTGCTCACTCAGTGCTGCCGTGTTGCTCCAGCACTGAAAAAGCTGGTGAGACTCAGGCAAGGCTGAAAATGGTGTTGTTACCGGTTATATCTCCTCTCCCCGCCTGGAGTAGGGGGCTTAGACATGGAGACACTTGCCTGTGCTACTGGATGGTCAGGATTTGGCCTCGACATTGATTTCCAAGGCACTGGGTGGGTGATGGGCCAGGGCAGCAAGCGTTGGGCTGGCTGCCAGCCCTCCAACCTCCTCCCCGTGTCTCTCCTTCTCAGGCCTGTGGAAAGCTGAGCTGCCATCTCTGGGAGATGGTCTTGCCCTGTCCCCAGCCCGGCTCCCTCCCCTCTCTTTCCAGCTGGGAGGCTTCAGTCCTCCTGCTCTTATTAACACGTTAGTGTTTAATTGTGGTATTATGCTCCTGTTTGCTAGCTGGCTTTTGCGACACAAATTAAGAGCTCACAGGCTGCTGATTTGGACATGAGTGGTCCTGTGAGAAGTCCCTTTCCATCACCACAATCTCAGCATTGCATTCTTTATAGGTCATATCCCTATATCTGTCAGCATCAATTATCTCATGTCATCACAGAGGCTCAGAGATGACAATGCACACTCCAGTCTCGGGGCGCTTCAGGAGAGCGTTTCTGTCTGCTCTTCCCTCCGGGGAGGCAGAGGCAAGACCCTGGTCCCCTCTATTGTGCCACCTGGACCACGTCTCTGCTTTCCCTCTTGTGCATGCCCTGGGGGTGCAAGGGTGTGATGGGTGGGGGTGGCTCAGGATGATGCTCTGTAGCACCATCTCTTCGTTAAACAAGTGGTTTGAGGCTCCTTGGAAATGGCCGTGGAGGTTTTTGGTCATAAGCCTGAAGACAAACCTGGCCCGTGACACAGACACAAACACACTAGTACTAAAGCTTCTCTATAATCGACTTGACAAACGGTCAGCCTTGTTCCCAGGAACTCAACAACTCGCCCTGGCTCCAGGAGGTATTTTTTTTGGCCATAAAATACTTGGATGTGTGGCACATGCTAACGGTGCAGGGCTGGTCCCTTTTGCAGCATCAACTGCACAGTCCCCCGGGGCTGACGTCTGCCACCCCCAGCCAAACCCTGTGTCCTGTCACCCTGCTCAATGCTGTACGCAGCAGCAACTGGGCCCACTGGGATGTTCTGGAGAAAGGACATCATGCATGTCCCATCCTGACCTCTTGGAGATTCCATTCCTGGCCTGAGAACAAAGCCTGTTCCCTTGCAGCCAAGCACTGGGCTCGTGCCACAATAGATTAAAACCACCAGATAGACTTTAAGGTATGCTATGGTATAGATTCCTCTCATTAATACTTTTAGTGTCCTGTGAAACAAAATCTCATCTACCAGGGAGACAAGGCAGCCTCCTCCTGAAGGGTGCCCTCCTCCACGGAGGGCCAGGCTGGCTGGCCAGCCAGGAAAACTGGCTGAAGGCAAAAGGGCATTCTTGTACAAAACTCCTGAGAGAGATGTTGTTGGAAGAATTAGAATTTCTGGTGGTGGGAAGCTGACCAGCCCCTCGCTGGACCCAGCATGGGATGCTCCGGTGGCAGCAGACGGAGGGAGCAGATGGCCTTGTGGCCGCTCAGCTGGGCTTCTCCGGCCGTATGTACAAACCAGAGTGTCAACTCTATTTGCTAAAGAAAAAAACCAATGGCCCTTGAAGTCTGTGGCTGTATTTCAAGGTGTGCTTTCCCAGTGCATGTTTATTGCTACTTCTCCTAATGAGCCTGGCTATTGCATCCTCCCAAGAAGTATGGTGCTCGGCAGCACAACCCTGTAGCCTCATCTACAGCCCCATGGCGAGGCTCTCCTTCTGTGGGTTTCTCCGTTTCATTGAAATGGTTGTTTAAATAAAGGAGCTATTTGCATTTTTTCGGTCTCGTGGCTCCCCACACCTGACCCTCTCATTGCCAATGGAGCAAGTTAGGGGGGAGGGCTTCTTTCTTTCTTCTTGCTGCTGTCTGAAGCTCATCATGAATTGCTAATGCTCTTTTAGATATGATGCCCCCCGAATGCTGTTGCTGCTTGAGTGACCTGAGTCATTAAAAACCTCCTGCATCCCCAAAAGGGCATCGTTTACAAATTCCCACGTTAGCTTTGCAGGGCAGCAGGGTGGATACAAATACAGCTGTTTCAATTCAGTGAATCATTGTGCTTTTGAAACCTGCCCTCCATGCCCCAGGAAGATTTCTGCGGCATCTCTACCCTTTGCAACACCCCTCCTTGCAAATTCAACCCAACTTGGGGCCTCTGGGGGTCTGGATTCGGAGCGTTGCGGTGGCAAAGCACAAGGGGCTATTAAGGAAAGGCCTTTTGAAAGCAAGCAATGCGTTTTGAGGCCTTCTTTCCAGGCAACAGCCGCAAGGATGGCTGGTGTTTAGAGAAAGCACGGGGCAAAAGACTGCCTGCGGAAGGCACATCTGTCAGAAACGGGTTGGGAGGGTGCGGAAAGCCCTCGGTGAGTAATGCCTTGGCAGGCGCGCTGGAGACAAGTCTGTACGCGGCCATCAGGCGGGAGAAATAGTAGTGTTTAACACTGGAAGCATTTCATCTTCCAAATGCTGTGCCCAGCCTTTGTCAGTGAATCCTCACGACACTTGTACGAGGGAGGGATTGTCAGCAGCAGCAGCTGAAATGAAGCTTTAGATGTACAATACACCAAAGAAAACGGAAGAAAAGTCTCCGTGCGTCAACATTTCTCTCTCTTTTTCTCCCTGTGGAGCACCAGCCGTTGGTTATCCCCAACGTGCCGGGGAAGGCAGGAGGGGGTTTTCTGGCATGGCTGGGCACAGGTTGCCTGAATCCGGCCTGGAATGTGGCACAAACACACGCACGGTCAGCAGCAGTGACTCAGCTGCATTTGGTAGAGTTTGGGGTTGAGTTAATTGAAATTGTTTTTACCAGAATATTCCTGTGAGCTTTAAGCTGGGAAACCCCGAAGCCTTGGCTTGGTGCTGTCTTCACTGGGAACAGCTCCTCTTATTATTTGCTCAGATAAAATGTCACCCACAGCACAGGGTGGGATCAGAAAACCTCCAAACTTCTAGCGCTGCTTATCAAAACCTTCTGAAACAGCTTAACCGAGGCCTGCCTCGCTGCCCGTGCACAGCTCCGGTGCTTTGCCCTGGGTCCAGTCGTTACATACACTTTATGTACCAAATGTAACCAACATTCAGCTTTTCAGCCCTTACTTTGACAGTCGACACACATTTGGACACTAGGTGATACTGGTGGGACCTGGTCACATGCACAGGACAAGTTCCAGGAGCATCCCTGTCCCTCTCCATCCCATCAGCTAATTCCCTGTCCTCTGGGAGCACCATCCCACTGCCACCGTGAAGTATCTTGGAAAGTAGAGCGAGGAACTGGACTAATTCAGTGACCTTAGACCCCAGCCCAGCTTTCACTTGGAGTAAAATGACCCCTGAGATCAGCAGAGGGTATGCGAGCAGAAAGCTTGGCCTGGAGTCAAGGGGATGTTTGGTGGGGGCAGATCCGACCCCTGGGTATTTATTTTTTTCATCACCTATTTACACACTGAACTCCTCTTCCTGCAAAACCAAACAGGTTGGTTGCATTTTCCCATCATTCCCTTGCCTTTAGTCTCCTGACTAGACCTCAACACACACATAAATCTTTTCAGGGTTGGGGCGTGCGGCTGGTCCCTTCGCAGGAACCAGAGAACTGGGCAGGTGCTTCCCACTGGAAATCTTTTCTCTGAAAATCCTTCCTTCCCATTGACTCGGAAAATCCCAAGCTAAACCAAATACAATTAAATGCCCAGCCCCCGTGTTCAGTGTTGCTTTGGTTTATGGGCACAGAGTGGAGTGTGCTGGCATTAAATGGAGCTGGGAGAGGGGCTGGGATGCAGGAGAACAAGATGTGTGGGTGGGATGTGGCGCGAGGAGCAGAGAGGGGCTTCTGGCTTTGCTGGCCAGGCAGCTCCTCCTGGGCTTAGCTGGTGAAAGGAAAGGAGGGTGGTCCCTTAGGCCTGAGCAGGGGTGGCAGAGACCTGGCGTTATTGCTGTTAGTGTCCAGCAGAGCAGCAGTGGGCACTGCACAGTACTAATTATGGGTTTATAATTTAAAGCTATCTAGGGGTTACTGACACAGCTGGCAACCAAGCTGGGCGGAGAGACAGTTAGATGGGTGAGAGCCACCTTGTTCTCCTCCTGTTTGCCTCATGGTGTTCCCACTCACATCCCCAGCTGGGGTTTTGTTATGGATGTCTCACAAACATTGTCCCAGCAGAGCACATCCTCTGATGGGGACTCTCCTCCACTTTCCAGGTGCCCTCCTCTTCCTGTCCTCCCCACTACCTCAACCTGCCTTATCTCCCTTCTGAAACTTCTGTCCCAAATCTCCTCCTGCTGGTCCTCTCCACCTCATGCCACCCTACCTGCTTCTTTCCCTGCCTCCCCTTGCCTTTGGGCTGCTCTCACACCATCTCTCCCAGATGGGCGCAGCGAGGAAAGAGATGTTGTCCCTCTCAGGCATGGCACTGGAGAAAACTCAGGCCTCCTGAGACCTGAAAAACACCTGGGTTCTCAGGAAAGGACAACACATGGCTGGCCTGGAAAGACTTGTGTTTTCCAGGATCATGGACTTTTTGGAGAGGCAGGGATCAGCATTGCCCACTGTCCCCAGGTGCCGTGCTGATGGGACCTCGGAGCTGGCTGGCTCTCCCAGACACCAAACAAGCTTTCAGGGTGGACTTGTTAGGGTCCATCCATAGTCCCAGAAGTGACACCCCACCTCTCACACTCCCCTCTGTCTTCATCCCAACAGCACCCAGAACTCTTGGTGATGGCAGGTGGAGATGGCCACATGTGCCCCAGTCCAGCTGCATTTGTCCTGCCCTCTGTGCCCCCACATTCTGCTGTGCTAGGTGCTACCTTGCCCTTTCCACACCTCTTCCTCCCCTCTCTTCCTTGCATTTTTCTGTCCATCATTTGGCTCAGATCAGCTCTCTGAGCCCTCTCTTGCCACTACATGGCCAGTATAAACCATCCCTTCTCATTTTAGGTACTGGTAAAGAGATGCCTTGACTGGAGACACCAAACCTGGAGCTGTCTGTCCTGGACTCCTAACTGGGAGATGACAACAGGCAAGCTACCTGCTTCTGCTTAGCCAAGGAGGCTCAGAGTGCAAGGTCAGGCTTCTCAAGGGTATTTGGATGCCTGAGGTACGATGAAGAGCTGCAACACTCCCACCCTGCTGTTACTCAAGCATGGTGATATTCCCCAAAGCACCTCTCTGCACTTCAGGTACCTGGAAGGTCAAACCTAGCCTACAAGAAGCCAGGGCTAAAGATTTTTTGGGTGCACACCAGTGTTATAGGGCCAAAGTTTAGAAAGAGATGCCACAGGACACTATCCCCGTGGCGTCCTTGCTGCCTACGGTCCAGGGGTCCAAGCCCAGCAGCTCCGTGGCATCAACATAAGAAACACATTACTGAAACCACTAGACATATTTTAACATTAATTTTGAAAAACTTGAGGTAAAATTGTTACCAGTAACAAATGTTTTTAGACCAAGGCTTAGTAGATTTTGTTACTGTGTCCCTCTTATTCAGACACCAGCAGAACTCAATATGGCTGTTTCTCTTGTTCAAATAGCTGTCTAGAAAAAAGGAGAATATACAAATCCAAGCTATGGTGGCTGCATTCAACACCAGCCCCTCTGTCTTTGGGGTAGGAACTGGAGCCTCTAAATGACAATGTTGTATCTAACACTTCCCAAAGGAATAGTGTTTAAAAAAAAAAAAAAACAAAAAAGATAAATAACCAGGAGAATTAAAAATATCCCTTAGTTTCAAGGAAAAAAAAAAGTTTTGGTTTCAAACTACACTGTGCTGACCAGTATTTTAAGGCTTTGATTTTTTTTTTTTTTAAACTGAAGTATTTTTGTCTTTTGGCAGCTGAAATGCACTTTGTGGGAAAGGCGTTAGCTCCCTCTACAGTGCTGCAAATTGGAACGGAGGAGTAGAACCAGGCAGCAAGGGAATGAACCAAAAATAAAATAAAACGGGGTTGGGGAAAGCAGAACTTGCTGCAAAGTTTTCTGGGATGGGAGGAGGGATTTACGTATTTCTTCCTCATCATCTTCTGAGGAGGAAATAAAAAAGAGAGAGAGAGGACCTGTCCGCGGGACTGGAGGATGAGGAGGGGAGGAGAGGGCTTTAGTAGAGTCCGCATCCCCGCAGGTTGTTGGCGATGATGACATCCGTGACGGCGTCGAAGACGAACTGGATGTTGTTGGTGTCAGTGGCGCAGGTGATGTGTGTGTAGATCTCCTTGTTGGAGGACTTGTTCTTGCTCTCATACTGAGCCTGGATGTAAGCCACCGCCTCCGTGAAAGAGTTGGGGCCTATAAGAGAGCCGAGATGAAAGGAAAAAGAGTGGGTTAAGCCATCCTGTAACCCTGAATCCCTTGCAGGGACATGGGGAGCTTGAAAGGGGCCTACTGCAGCCAAGTCACCCCATCTCCATCCCAGGGACGGGCACTATTACCAGCAAGGAGTGCTACTAGCTGCTCTCTGATCATCAGCTCAGCTGTATTTTCATTCTGAGTCGCTGCTGTTTATAGCCTATAGAGATGAAATGGATGAGGGAACTACGATGGGAAATCCAGAAGAAATTCCACATAATGCTGACAACAAAAAAAAAAGAGAAAAAACCTGCCAGGACTGCGGCAATGCTTGACCTGGTGCAAAGGCTCAGCTTTTTTCTTTTTTCTTTTTTTTTTTTATTAAAGTTTCAGCTTTTGACGGAAAAGAGGAACTAAAATGTCCATGAATTGAGAGCAGTATTGGTAACCATGCACTCCTTTCCCTGAATCACTAAGAGAAAAGGGCATGAAAAGATCCAGCCTTTGTTACAGAGCAAAACAGGGATTTCTCAAAACAAAATACAAAAAAGCTAATACAAAATGTGTCACTTTTTAAGAGATTAGGATCATGGTACCTGCTGCCAAAATCCCACCATGAGGAGTTTCTTGTTTAGATGTACAGAGATGTCTGTGCCAAATCTTATTAACCATCAGGTTTTGAGTTAAAACAGCGCAGAGGAGCCGTGCAGAAAAGCAGATCCTTTCTCAGATGGGCAGTCTTGCACTTACACACACAGCTCCTGCCCAGGTCTGATAACAACCAGTTTCTCTGTCTGAACTGGAGTGCAGACCTCCAGCAGTGCCAGTGACTCCGAGCCCTGGAGGGCTCTACATTGGTAGAGCTCTCTTGGATCTCCATGATGCTTCACTGGTGGGAGATTCCATTATCTGCTGGAGAGAAGCTAATTGGGAATGGAATTGAGATTTGCTGTGGTTCAAGGCACCTGATCTGGGAAATGATTTGCACTCATGTATATATGTGCAAAGCTAGTGGAAGACACAAGCCCATGAAGAACATCAGACTTGAGAATATGGTTGAAGTAAGACAAGGAAGTTGGTTTCTGGGTGCAGTTTCTTGCATGAATGCCTCTGTAAAGAGTCTGGGAAGAGATCCACATGCTGTGCACCAACAGGAGGATATTTTATGAAAGGGAACTTGGTGGTTCAAAGGCATGAGGCTTTAGATGCTGGATTCCTTCTGGGAGAGCAGGCAATCGCTAACACCAGCTTGGTTTAAAACAACGTCCTGGACTCTGCTGCTGCCTTGCTAAGTATTGTGGATTAGCTAAAAGCATGAGTGAATTAAGGGGATAGAACCAGCATGCTCCAGTATATGGCATACATATTTGTGGATGCAGATTGTAATAATTCTCTGTCAGCAGAACTAACGGACATCAGAAACTTCATTTTATTAAAAGCATTTTATGGAATGGACTTGTGATGTTGAAAGTTGGATTGATTTATAGGCTTTCATCAAATCATTCTTTTTAAGTTCAATGCAACTTTCTAATAATGCTGCTTTTTTTTTTTTCACAAGGCCACGAGGGCTTCATCCTCTGAGCCATGGCTAGCAAAGCAGGGGTGAGCAACCTTAAGTGTCTGTTTGGGTCTAAAGCCTGGCTTAATGCTAGCACGAGCTAACTGACAACTTTTAATGGCAGTGCTGAACGCCTTGGGGTGAGGTTCTCTTCACTTCCGATGCAGATCCCTGTGGAAGGATTTCCATCCATCTCCAATGACATGAGAGAGAAGAGAGCCCTGTGGGGGTCCCCTGGCATTGTGATAGCTCCCAGCTTCCAGAAAAGCACCTTAAAGGTATTTAGAGCATCGCTGGAGTCTTCTGAGGTATGGGAAGACTAGTTTGGTTCACCTAGGGCTGGAGTGCTCCTGAAACAAGCTATATGTGCTTTCCTCTGCATAGTCAGCTGAGAGCTCATCTATGTCTGTACAAGGCTTGACATCCCCCACTGAACTCCACTCTCAGGCTGGGAAAGTCTGGGAAAAAAAGTTCTCTCTAAAACGACATCCCTCCCAGTTCCAGTCCCTCTGCCTTCAGGGATATGCAAGGATGTTATTTCAGAGTGGGGTTACTGGGAGACTTCAGTGAAAATCTACAAAACCAAGTCTAAAAAACGCCGTCAGGAAGAAGTGAAAGATGCAGGTTTGCTTCATGGAGAAAAAGGAAACAGAAAGACAACATGATAAAAATCTGGTATATAGGTGCGCTGCTATAAAGAGGATGGTGATGAGGTGCTCTACAAGCTATCCAAGAGGTGGCAAGCACCAATCTAATTTGCCACCATCAAAATTTGGGGTTGGTACTATTGTGAGCTTTCAACTGTACAGTGAAATTTCCATTATTAGATCTTGTTTTAGACAAACATGTCAGCAATATGTTGGTTCTGTCTGGACCAAACAGTTGAGTTGACGTCTGAAATGCGTTGGTAGTGACAAACACCTAATCCTTGCCCAGAGAGGAATCCTGCAGATGTTCTTCTGAATGCAGATCGAGTCGCTCAGCTCTGTGGTCACAGACCATTCAGCCCAAAGCAGCAACGATGGATCGCTTTTGCCTATTCACAGTGAAAAATCAAGTGCTCGGCGATAGGAAGCTCTGGTTCATAATTTGTTGGCCTGCCCAGAAATGTGACACTCTTGGTACTCCCGGTTCACAACTATGTTTCCTGACAAAGAGATCTGCTTCTCTGCCTGTCGGCTTGATTCATCTGGATGTCTCCGATGAGCTTAAATAATTCATGACGATAAAAGTTTATTTTTATGCTGTCTCGGAATGGTAATGAGGGTTTGTGGAAGCTGGCGAGATGCAGCTGCAGCCTTTGCATGGGTGATGAATTCTCATCATTAGCAGGTCAGATGCCAGGCAGCCAGCAGACGGGAGGGCTTCTTGCATGCTGTGAACTTCTTGCTGTGCCTCTTCCCTGTCTGCACTGTGGGTTACGAGGTGTGGGTGGCCAGTGCATGAGAAGATAAAGCACTTTGTTTTCTATCTGCATTTAACTGGATGTGTTTCCACACCCAGATTCTCCATGTCAGCCAACCTGAAAGCAAAAGCTAGGGACTTCTTAAACTAACATGACAAAAATTCCTGGACTGAGCTGTGGGACCTGCTGTCTGCAGGCCGGAGGGCCGATCCCGCAGCTCCTTGGTGCCTGGCAGGGAATAGAGCCCAGGAACCACAGACAGATCCTTGTTGTGGTCAACCAGAACCCACACAAGGAACGTGATGGGTTATGAAACAGCAAAGCTGGAATCCAGCTGAGGACAGCCTGACAAACCCCGTGCGTTGGTCTCCTGGAGACCAATTACCCGTTTGTGATGGTTAAGCTCACTGTGACTTTCTGAGAGACCTGCAGCAGGGGTGATGTTCCTCAGCTACACTGGGAAACAGGGCACGGGTTTGTGAGTGTGTTGCCAGCCCTGCTCTGGTAGGTGTTGGCTCAGATCAAACACCCTGCTCAGTGCTGTTGGCCCCGTGCCAGCAAAGGACTTGGGGTTGAAGTCATCCTCAGGCTTTACGTGGACCAGTAAACCTGGTGGGGGTGATCCTATGGCTTGCAGGGAAGCGAACAGGAGCTCTAGCTATGCATCTTTAGCCCCACTGCCCTGCGATGCATCCCTGCTTTCTCATTACCTGTGTACTCAGGAAAGCAGATAGTCAGTGGGGATTTCTTAATTTTCTCCTCAAATATGTCCTTCTTGTTTAGAAAGAGGATGATAGATGTGTCTGTGAACCACTTGTTGTTGCAGATGCTGTCAAAAAGCTTCAGTGACTCGTGCATGCGGTTCTGCAACAGAAAGGAGAGATTGCATCAGGCCAAAGGCGGCGACTCGGGGATGTTCAACACGTAGGGAAATCTAAAACAACTAAATTAAGGAGGAAAACACAAAAAAAATTAAAAACTACGATATACATAATAAATTTATGTATACATACAGCTGAACGTATACATACACAGATGCGGTCCCTATAATACTTGACATACAGTTAGTGACTTAAGGGCATTTAACTATGCAGAGCTGTTTTGATTTTGCATAGCATATAATTTACAGGATCCCAGCTCACAGAAATCATCATGCACCATGCATGGACGGGGAGTTACTTTTGCCCTTTGATCAGATTTAGGTTGGTGTAGCTCATGCAGATTTTCTGAAATGTTTTCATTAATTTTTTAATTTGTTTTCTTTACTTTCTCGAGTGTGTGTGGCACATGACTGGTTGGATACATTAACCAAGGACTGGTGGATCCTTGAATTAATCTAGAGTTGGAAGCAGACATCAAGGTGACATAACTTTGGAAATGACCTTGCCGTGACCTTTGCCTGGTTTTGTTATTTTGTTTAGTGGTGTCATCTGCTGTTGGGTTTTTAATTTTATTAATTTTTTTCTTTTCTTTAATTCTCTTGGAAGATGGCTCAACAGAAAGTGTCTGGCAGAGAGGAGAAAATGGAAGAGGAAATAGTATAAAAAGGAAAAAAGTGAGGAAGGGCACCTAAGAAGAACCAGATAGAAGTCAGGCAGCTACCACTGATGTTAGCTCATGCCTCTAGAAGAACATTAGCTCCTTCCCAGCAGAAGAGCCATATGTTCAAATGCACACACAGCAAGAAGTTTGGTTACTGATCATGCAAAAAACTGAGACAGGAAAAGGAGAGAGATAAGAGGAGTGGAAAAAAAAACCCACCCAGACCAGTTAGAGAGTCACAAAGTCCGCCACATGGTTTTATGGTGGTAGAAAGAGCTCACGGCAAAGTCAACCAAGTGTCATGTTTCCTGCTGCTTTCAACTCTCAACTTGTTTTTCTCTTTGTTTTTTTTTTTTTCTTTTTTTCTCAGTTCAAGAGAAGCTTCATACCTGCCAAATTTAGTTGGTCTCTCAAATGCTCATTTTTTGGCCTTTGTTTGGCTAGGTAAGGCCAGTCGGGCGAGGAAGAAAAGCTGTGGAGGCGCCGAGGCGGGCGATGTTTGGGGCGCGGGGCCGACGCCGTGGCCGTCTCTCAGCCGGGAGCCGGGCAGCGCAGAGGGCAGGCGCGGAGAGGACGAAGCACACCCGGGAGCCAGGTTAGGGGGGTTATCAAAGGCAAGGAGCATGGTACGGGCTGGGCCGGCTCCTCGGCTTTTCCCAGCAGCATCTCCTCGGGATAGCGCTCCCCAAACCCGCTAGTGCACACACGAGAGTGGTTACAGCGACCGCCGGAGAGACGCTAGAGAGAACAGGGCTCGCTGCTGCCGGCTGAGCTTTTGGGGGTGGCTGCAGTGTGCTTTCAAGCCCTCTCCCGCTCCGTTTCACGCCGGCAGCATCACTGAGCCCAGCACTTTATTGATTAACGCTTTCCATTTCATTAATATTGATACGCTTTAGCTGCTGCTGAAACATTTCATTTAGACAAAAGTGGCTCCGTGGATGAAGGAAACATCCGATCCGACCCGGAGTGAAACAAAACAGGGGCGATTTGCCATACCAGATACCACACGCTTGGCTGCCAGCCTTGAAATGACCCAGCATCTCCCTCCCCACCGTGCATCGGACCAACGCACGGGGCAGAGGCGAACACATGCAAATGGATAAAATACATTTACTTATTGAGTCTCAGTGGCAAGATGTTCCCTTGTCTGGACTACCCATGTCGGTGTTTGGGTTTTTGTTACCCCAGTTTGCACTGGCTGGTGTGGCAGCTCTGGAGTAAAGCTCCTCTTTGCTACTTGTGGTGTCAAAATTGTAACCGTGTAGAAAACCGCAAAGGTTTTGTAAATGAGATCCTGGGCTACCCAGAGCCTTTGGGAGGAGAGAAGAAAGCGGAGGGTGGTCAGGGGAACAGAAAGCAAATATAATTAACCGATTTTCAAGCAGGTTCCCTCGCAGAACATTTTGAATGACATTTTCATCACTCTTGTGGATTTGAAATAAGAACGCGGGGAAACACACGATTGCTGCTCGTGGGTTAAAGCAGTATCTTGTCTGCAGCTGCTGCCAGCCTTGGAGGGACTGTACTTACCACCCAGCACCTCGCCAGGCCCACACCACGCCATGCGTCCCCATGGTGGGTGACCGCCCCTCGTGGCATGGGCAGCACGATGGCTGGTATTGGGTTTGAAATGGAAAGAAATTGAAGCTGAGGACTTCACCCAGACTGGGCTTCACAGCTGGGTGAAGCCAACTTTCCTACAGCAGCAAGACTACGTAAGGATCCTACAGAAATCCTGCTGCTGCGCTTACATGGTGCGATTAATTTGCGTTAATGCCGGTTAGGAAATGAGAGTGTTTTCCCAAGAAACAGTGACTCTTAGCGTCCAGTCATAACTAGAATATAACACACACAGCACAAGCCAATACACCCCCGTAGAAAATGAGAGTTATAATAAAAATCCTCTATTCCCTCCAAATTCCAGAAACAAGTTTTGGCGCTTCCTAAGACTGCCTGACCTGGCTTTCTGACTGCTACATGTTGATTTTTTTTCCCCCAGCTCTGCCACTTAGCTGAGCAAATATAGCCACTGCTCTGCTCTCTCCTCCTTACTCTCCTGGGAAAGGTTCTGGTCTTAAAAATCCACCTTTTCCTCCCCCAACACTGAAAAGAAGATGACTTCATTCAAAAGCGAGGAGCCACTTTCCGTGCCATGGTGAAGGTGCAGAGCAATATTCTAGTGAGCAGGAACAGATGCTCCTGGTGTCACCCCTGGGTGCCACGTGGAAAATGCTGTGACATCCCAGGAGGGCTCCCAGGAACTGTCCCAGTGCTGGTTAACATCGGCAATGCCTCGCTGCCCCCCTTCCCTTTCAGTTACCACTGTTACTAGTTTAATAGATGTTTGCAGAAGACCTTCAACAGCTTGGGCAGACCTTGGCTGAGTATGGGGAGCCAGTACCTCATGTAGAAGGACAGACTGCTGCTAAAGGTGGACTTAAAGCACCCAAATAATCCTCTTCTTACCAGTAAATCCACAGTGAAAGACCCTTACAGCTTCCCCAAGGCCCCCTGAGGAGCACCCATGCTGCTGTGATGGGACAGACATGCCCGCTCTGCTAGAAGGCATTAAAGCTTACACTCCTCATATGAAGTGATATAAATTACTTCACCTGCTTTTAGACCCATTGTGCTGCTTTCTCCTACTTCATGTTGGGTCTAGCATTAAGGGAAGCGCTCTAGAAATATTAACATCACTTCCTATTTCAAAACCAGTATTTTAAACCCTTTATACCTGCAAATACTTTATACCCCGAGGAGGGAAGCAGCCCTACCAGCCACATCACAGAGGAATAACCACTCACCCACACACGTTAAAACTCCAGTGAACTGTTCCTGTGCAGGACAAGAGACAGAATTGCTTGTAAGTGAGTTCAGATGTCACCACACAGCTGTGTTCCCATCACTGATGTGAGGGACAAACAGCTTTCTGCTGATGCTGTGGTCAAGACCCTGCCCAGACAGAATCACACTAATAAAATCCACCTTTTTTTCACCAGTGCATGACCTGGTCATTCCTGCAACATACAGTCCATTCAATCTTTTTGTTTTCCTTGGTGATAAAGTGCTGTCACACAAACTACAAGGACACTAATGGTTATCCCAAGCACAGAAACTCTGTATTCTCCCCACGCCCAGTTCTATTTCCTATGATGCCCAAGCCACTTCCACTTGCTTTGTCACTCCTCAGGCAATTTCTGAGTCCTGCAATTCAATTTTCCTTGTCCAATGGCAGCGGAGAGAGCACGCTAACCAGGTCATGCAATGAAATAGGAATCAACAGGCCAACACTAAGGCACACCGAAGGTCACCAGCACAGTGCCTTCAACCCACCCCATGTTCAGCAACGGGGACATGGACAATACTTGCACATCTTGACTAGATAGGGATGACCTAAATATCTCTGTTTCAGAGCCAGCAATGTGCACCATGAACACCTCCCTCTCTTGCCATGACTTCTTCGAATTTGCAAGGGAAAAAACCAAAGAGAATAGTCTCAGTTCCTGTGATAGGTCCCATACCATTGCTGTCTTTTTGTCAATGCCATTAGGAATTCCATTTAGAAGGATCAACGCCAATCTGCCTTTTTTAATCACCTTCTCCAGTTTTACCGATTAATATGACTGCTGCCCCTCTCTTCTCCCATATTGCAGATCTCAGGTTTTTCTCCTGTCACCTCAGTTTATGAAACATAAAGATAAGTCTTGAATGAGACAAAATAGTTTCATTATGCAAAACCATAATCCACAGAGCTGTTCAGTCAGGTAAAGCAGGACATTCCCACCATGTACAAATTCGGCAGCTCCATGTGGTGGACTTGGCAGAGGCAGAGGCAGAGGCAGGGGTAATACCCTGAAGACTGTCTTGTGCATTGAACAGGCTGGGCAGAGGGTGTAATTTCGCTTTGTGAGCTCTAGCTGTGGGCTGTGGCTGGCAGTGATGGGACTGATGAAAGCACTGCTTGAATTCCCTGCAGGTTTGCTCCATTCCCCTGGGAGCTGGGCACACAGGGAAGCAGTTTAGGTCTGCCAATAGCGATGTGAAAAAAGGACTGTGGGGCAAAGGAAGAGGCTGGATTCAACAGCACCAGGGTCTTTATGGGCCTATGGACCTAGAAATCACAGATGCTTAAGTTTTCTTCATATTATTTATGTCTTTCTGATCTGAATATAGAGAAGTACTTGCCTCCTTTGACTCCTGCAGTGTTGCTCGTTGTGGCAGGGAACTGGAAAATAAAATGCATCCCTTATAAAAGACTATCTGCTCTTAAGGAGTGATGGCTTTGCACACAATAGTTGTCTTTTAGCTGCTGCAGGAGAATGAGTGCTTGGTCTTTTAAAACAAAGGGCGAAATAAACCACAAAAAAACTTTACAAGTTCAGAGCTGTGCTTTAATTTTAAGGGCAGGGACAGGGAGGGGGTGTTTCACCCAGCCTGGTTTTACCAGCTCTTTACTGAGTCTTGTTTGAAAGGTTTCACAGCAAACCTGTTGTTCCTGAGCTTTTTTCAGTGAGACAAGTTGACCCTACAACTGCACTGGTCTCAGTGCCCTTGTGCTCACTGAGCTCAGGAGAGCTCACCAAGCCTCTCTCCATTATCTATCAACAATCCTGGTCAACAGGAGAGGTGCCGGATGACTGGAGGGTGGCCAATGTGACGCCCATCTATAAGAAGGGCCGGAAGGAGGATCCCGGAAACTATAGGCCTGTCAGCCTGACCTCGGTACCAGGAAAGATCATGGAGAAGATCATCCTGAGTGAGCTCTCAAGGCAAGTGCAGGGCAGCCGAGGGATCAGGGCCAGCCAGCATGGGTTTATGAAAGGGAGGTCCTGCCTGACCAACTTGATCTCTTTCTATGACCATGTGACCCGCTTTCTCGATGAGGGGAAGGCTGTGGATGTTGTCTACCTGGACTTTGGTAAGGCCTTCGACACCGTCCCCCACAGCATTCTCCTGGAGAAACTGGAAAATCACGGCGTAGACAAGTGTACCCTCCGCTGGATTAAAAACTGGCTGGATGGCCGTGCCCAG
>VXBJ01003791.1:728854-855956 GCA_013400055.1 Nycticryphes semicollaris | reverse complement strand
TGTGTGGGTTTTTTGTTTTTTGTTGTTTTTTTGGTGTTTTTGGGTTTTTTTTTTTTTTTTAATGTGGTTGGACTCGATGATCTCAAAGGTCCCTTCCAACCACTAAGATTCTGTGATTCTGTAACAAGGCGAGTCCCAGCTCCATGTTAAAGGTTCAATTTATCTGAGCTGCATCTGCATCTGCCTGAAGTTTGGTTTGACTTGGAGAAGTGCAAAAAGCCTCAGTGAAATCACAGAGTGGTTTTAGTTGGAAGGGACCTTAAAGACCATCCAGTCCCAACCCCTGCCATGGGACACCTCTCACCAGACCGGGTTGCTCAAAGCCCTGTCCGACCTGGCCTTGAGCCCCTCCAGGGATGGGGCAGCCACAGCTTCTCTGGGCAGACCTGGGACAGGGTCTCACCACCCTCACACCAAAGAATTTCTTCCTGAGATCTCATCTCAATCTCTCCTCTTCCAGTGTAAAACCTTTCCCCCTCACCCTATGGCTCCCCTCCCTGATTGAGTCCCTCCCCAGCTTTTCTGAAGCCCCTTTAGGAACTGGAAGGGGCTCTAAGGTCTCCCTGGAGTCTTCTCCGGGCTGAACCCCCCAACTTTTTCAGCCTGTCTCCACAGCAGAGAGGCTCCAGCCCTGTCCTCCTTTGGCCCTGCTCCAACAGGTCCATGTTGGGGGCTCCAGTGATTATTGCTAACAGGGTGCCGATTGCAGGAGGAAGAGCTGTGCTCCCTGTCCATCCAGCTTTGCAAGCAGTTTTTTGGGCCCCTGAGGTGCTCTTTCCCTCTCCTGGTTTCACACCAGCAATGAAAACTCTACAAGTCCCTTCATACTCGTAGGGACATCTGTATAGCCCCCAAACCTTTGGTGGCTTAATACAGCTGGAAGCGCCCGGGCCATAGTAAGCATTTGTATAGAAAATGAAGATGGAGAAGCAGCATCCAGCTCCCTCTCTCAGCTGCCTCCTCTTTGTGTTTTCTAAGTGAGAAGCAATAAAAACTGATTTACGTCATTAAAGCCAGCAGCAGATGTGACGGATGCAGACAGACGGGCAAAATCAGCTGACTGAAGAGATGCTGCTTTTACTGCTGGGTTTTTGGAGAGGCACTACATTAGCAGGGAGGAGACCAATCGCTTGGGGGTTGAGCTGGGAGAGTACCAGAGTCCCTTTGTGCTGGAGGGGGATGTAAAATAGGGTGGACAAGATCTGACACCGTCATTTTTTTCCTATTTTCCTTGGCCTCGCTCAGGGTTGTTTGTTTGGGCTGGGCAGGGGTGGCGATGCCAAATCCTTTCCCCCTTGTGTAAACGAACGGCGGCTGCCTCTGCCCTCTTGTTGCTTAGCATCCCCAGAAATCCTTTGTGAAAAGGGATTGAAACAGCAAGGAAACGTCAGCGCTGCACTACAGCACAGCTCTGACTTTG
The DNA here is from genome assembly GCA_013400055.1 of Nycticryphes semicollaris. NCBI lineage: Eukaryota > Metazoa > Chordata > Aves > Charadriiformes > Rostratulidae > Nycticryphes > Nycticryphes semicollaris. The sequence goes on along the minus strand of VXBJ01003791.1, from coordinate 854,536 downwards.
CTCTTGCATCCGGAAAGCAGGCGAAAGATTTCCATCACAAGAGATGTTTTCCCGACAATTTCCAGACGCAAGAGCAAAGTCAGAGCCGCTGGTGCCCAAAGGTGACCTATGTTAAAGGCTGCCTTTGGCTTCACCGTTTGGGTGTCGCAGCCCCAGTTACACCCAGAGCATTCCTTGCTCTCTCCTCAGACGTCAGCTTCCCGTGGGCCTGTCCTCTCTTGTTGTATCCTTCCTTATCAGCTCCCGGGTGCCTTTTTCCCTGCCCAGCTGTAGAGCTTGATGGCCTTGAGCCTTGATGGGTTTTTCACTTTATGTCGGGAGATTTCAGTTCCTTCCCAGCAAATCCTACTGGACTGAGCATCTTGGAGCTTACCACGTCAGAAGGAGGTAACAATTGAGGATTATAAATAAGTGGGTGTGAGAGGGTATGCAGGATGTCTCAGTCTGGAAGGACACAGCTGTGGTGTTAACATCACCCTCAATTCTGGCATCAATACGACCCAAACCACCAGGTGAGTTCACCAAACAGTTTGCCAGCGCTCATAAACCTGGCTCAGAGGGGCCAGAAACCACAGTCCCATCCCCCCTCCTCTTTTGGGGAAAGAGATGACTGCTCCCTAACAACACTCCCTTCCTCGACTCCTTCCTCATCACCAGCTCTCTGCAAGCCTGACCTCTTTACCAGCAGGAGAATAAAAAGCCCCAGAGAGACAGAGACTGGGTATGCATGAAACCACTACCAGTATGGCCTCTGACTCCTTGTTAGACAGATGCAACTGTGTCCTTGCTGCAGTCGTCGTTAGTCCCAAAAGCCTGCATCCCCAACACACTGAATGAAAGGCCAGCAGATAGCAATGAGGCTTGTTGCACCCTTTCTGTGTATTTAATTCACTTGTATTAATTGCACTCTAATGCCAGGGAGCACACAGCTCCTCGCTAGCTTTATTTCCAGATGGTATTTTGAGCCTAATGTCACAGTGGGAAGTCATAAAAGCTCTCCTAGAGCAAATTACCTGAGGAATCAAACAGTTGCAGTCTCACTCAGGAAAATGGATTTCTGTAGCCTGCAGAAATAGGTTACGCTCCCAGCCTGAGCCTGCCTTGCGGGTGGAGGGCTGTCCTGCACCTCTGCACCACAGCGTGAGCACTGCCCCACACTTGTTTTAAAAGCCCTCCAAACTCTGTCTCCTCTTTCTGGATACAGGGTCCCATTAGCACATTTTGAAAACACGCCGCTCAGCTAGAAAGGAGAAACCAAACACTGTGACTTTACCAGTGCAAGAAAGAGTTACCTGGGTGTGCAGGACTTGATTTTGAAGAGTGTGGAGAAGGAACAAATCCCCCCAGGATTTCAGAGCCAAGGGGGAATGACTGACAAAAGCACATTACTGTGGCCCCCCAGTGAACATTCGGCGATCTCGAAGCAGTTCTCCCGTAAAGAAGCGTCGGGGCCTCTAGGACCCGGTTTAGACTCACCGTGGTTTCATCTTCGTGGAGCACCTGGTCGTAGCCGCTCAGAGCCACGCAGAAAATGATGGCTGTGACATCTTCAAAGCAGTGAATCCACTTCTTGCGTTCTGACCGCTGGCCCCCGACATCAAAGAGCCTACGGCACAGGAGAAGACAGTCAGCACCTGGTCTTTCTTAATTATGAGGAAACTTCTAGCAGTTTTTGGCATTTTCTGACTGTATGGTCCCTGGAAGGCCCCAAACACAATGCAACATGTCTTTAACCACCATCTATCTCTTCTCCAGAGCCTGAAGCTGAGGAGGACCAGGAGGAGCAGTTGCAGCTTAGGGATGTGGGGACCTGTGGGAGAGCCTTAGCAGCCTGCTGGGTCCTAAAGGGCCTGCAGAGGTGAAGACCATGCACTCTTTCGAGTTTTAAATGCTCTAAATACTCTGTGTGTGGCTTTCTATCATCATGCCTTCTCTCTACTGGCTGGCATCATGAGGGTCAATATGTATCATTAACCACATATCACAGACCCACTTTAGAGGTAACACTTGGCCAAATATTTCTACATTTATGAGGCCTGGTTGGACTTCCGGCCGATCTCATACTATTCCTCTCGTCAACACAGTGTCTTTTGGGTTAGAAGAAGGTAGAGTAAGCTCTTATATAAAAGACAGTGATTTTCAGGACAAGATTGCTCAACCTTCCATGTTCTTGACCCTCCAAAACACCATGGTCTCTGCAGTGGGAGCCACCTTGTGCATTAACTAGCAATGTAACAACTTCTCCTTTGAGAGCTATGGGAAAACCCTGTGATGAACAGATGCCCTGAAACTTACCAGTATGTGCAGTTTTACACTAACCTGAAGTGGAGGTTTTTGAATGTGAAGTGGGTTTCTACAATGCCAGTTGTTTTGACCCTGGTTCGGAGGATATCCTGCTCCGTGGGCTGGTAGTCTGCAGCTCCGATTCGATCTAAGCTGTCTAGGTAGCTGGGAGAAGAAGGGAAAAGAAAAAGAAAACAGGTAAGAATAACGCACATGCTAATCTTTGCCAATCTCAGATGAATCCTTCAGCTTCCTATTAATCTTTTTCAATCTCATTTTTCATGCCTGAAGGTATTGTAGTTGAAGGAAAAAAAAATCCTATTCGGGGGAAAAAGGAACATGAACAAACCCCACTAACCTGAGCGTAAAATCTGATAGTGAACTGAAAGCAGGAAATTAAGTGTGTGTGTGTTCTGAGCCCTGATTGCAATCTGTGAAAATACACAGTCTTAATATGACTTGCTATTTTTATTCCCTGAGGGATGAAGGTCCCCGTGGTTCCATTGTGCTGGATGCTGTACACACGCATGCTGTGCTGTAACGGTTTATTCAGATAAGAGGTAGGAGCACATGGGTCTTGCTCCCAGAACAGACAGGTCAAACCGCCTTTGGGAGATGCCTCTGTCTTCGCTGGGAAAGGAAGGAGATGGGGCAAGTTGTTCTGATAAGATGACTTGCCTCTGGTCAGCCCAAACAAAGGGAGATGAATCTCCCCGAGCGAGTCACCGCTTCAGTTTGGAATCCAGCACAGGGCTGGGACGGCGGGTGGCACAGCACCTGGGCAAAATCCACGGCCTGCTTAGATGGTGATAATCTGGGAGTATAAACTGGGTTTGTTGGGGGCAGTAGAGGGGAGATGTAGCTTTCTAAAACACTTGGATGGCTTTAAAACTTTTTCCTTTATTCTGCTGTAGGCTTAAAATCTGTGAACATAAGCAATGCATCCATGGGCTGAAACTATGGGTAGGAAGTCCTGTCTTTTGGCTTGAAATGTTTCCATAGAGGAACCCTACAGGTGCGCTCTTATTACTACTTTTTTTAATCCACATTCAAAACAATTTTTCAAAACAATTCAGCCCAACTAAATGTAATTTATAAAGCAAATGAGAAGATCAAGGCCATCAGGCTGGATGGGGCTCTGAGCAACCTGGTGTAGTGGGATGTGTCCCTGCCCAGGGCAGGTGGTTGAAACTCAATGATCTTTAAGGTCCCTTCCAATCCAAACCATTCTGTGATTATTCTTTGATTCTATGAATTCACCAGTGAGCGCAAGAATGTGTGAGCTGGAACCACTCGTATAAAACAGCCGTGATGTCTCTTTCAGTTTAGCTAAATGTGATTTATTTATTTTTTTTTAAACATAGAGTGACTTAGTCACACCAACGTGCTCGGAGCATGTTTCCTCCTGTGCCTTGCCAAAGCACATTCTGCTTGGCTGGAATGTGCTGCCCTGGCCCTTCCTCTGGAGGTGCATCCCCTGTGTGTCCTGGAGGGAGTGCTCTGAGCCAGGGCTCCAGATCAGGACGCCCAGTGCACTGGGGCCATGCATTCTGCCACCCGAGGAAACTCACTGCCACTGTCTCTCATGCCTACCCAGAGCTAGCCTGGAAAAACAAAAAACAACGAAACTCCATGTTAAGGTGAAGAACAACCCCCACCTTGCTCTCATCACACATTTTGGCTACCCATCATATTTATAATTTGTTTTTTTGCTAAAGAGCTGCAGGAATCACGTCACCCGGAATAAAGTATATAAGCTAAGCAGGCTAATTTTTGTTGTGCCCTTTTTCAAGCATTTAAAGCCATTGTGGTTTTTGTGACAGATGCTCCCTTAATAGCCTTATGATGGGCCCTGGATGGATGAATGGGGCTTCATTTGAAATTAGATCCTCCGCTGTGACGGTTGAAGCCACGATCACTCATCTATTCACAACTGGTGTCAACTCCTGTTATTTAAGAGACAGCTGCATTTCTTCACATGTCCCTGCAGACCCAGGCAGCTCTGCAGCGCTGTTATTCAGAGACCCAGCCTCTCCTCTGTCTTCAGGAACAAAAAATTCTTCAAGGTGATGATAAAAAGTGGAGGTGTGAGAGAGGGAAGGATTTTCTCTCTCTCTCGCAGCTCTTGGCAGTACCCTGAATACTTTTATCCTTTCCTGTATCTTCATTTTCCATATTTTCCTATGATTCAACTTTCTTCATTTTATGGTTCCCTATTAATTATTCTTGCCATTGAGATCCTCTTTTAATGCTGGCAGTGCAGCAAATGAAGAAATCTGCTGGCCAAAGGACCCAGTACCCCAGCAGCACAGTGTCGGAGGAGTTCGTTACTGTAATTACTACCTTCAACGTGTGATGACTTGCTTGTGAACAGCAGAATCCTTTAAGCTCCAGGCTGTGTGCTGGGTCTTCAGGGGGTTCTTGCTCTTGCTAGCGGTGGGCTTAGCGTTTGCTTCTCCCACATGGCATTCCCCTTGGCTTCCCGACAGCGAATTAGCTCCGGATTTGATTGGATCCTAACAACAACCAGAAGACTGAGAGGGGACCTCATCAACGCTGAGCAACATCCAAAGGGTGGGTGGCAAGAGGATGGGGCCAGACTCTTCTCAGTGGTGCCTGGTGAAAGGACAAGGGGCAACAGGCACAAATTGGAACACAGGAAATTCCATCTGAACATGGGGAAAAATTTCTTTCCTGTGAGGGTGGCAGCACCCTGGAACAGGCTGCCCAGAGAGGCTGTGGGATCTCCTTCTTTGGAGATATCCCAAACCTGCCTGTATGGGTTCCTGTGCAACCTGCTCTGGGTGACCCTGCTATTCAGGAAGTTGGATGAGATGCTCTCCAGAGGTCCCTTCTAATCCTGACTATTTTGCGATTCTGTGATTCCCAGTGCTAAACTGGTGCTGTGACAGAGGAATAGCCAGTATCTTCAATACTCAGCCTGCCCCGGCTTCAGGAGACCTGAGATCTGAGAGTCCAATGCCTTGAGGTCACTCCCATGTGAAAGCATCCAGCCTGGCTACCAGGCACCCCAGCTCTGATACCCGCTTGCCAACCCTTTGCCTTTTCTATTAACTCCCCTCTTCAATTCTTTCCTCACCTCTAGCTTTTTCCACCATTCTCCATGTGTTTCTCAATGATTTAAATTCTTTCAGCTGCCTGGGTCTGCTCTTCATCTGCTCCTGGTAGTCTCGATGAGGGTCAGCCATCAATTTACACAAACGTACACAACAGCGTCAGTGCTGGTTTTGAGGCTGCATTCCAAAACTGTTTACTCCTCTGGCTGCTCTCCCCTGGAATTTATCCCATCTCAGGCTGCAGTGGATATTTTTTTTCACTGGACTTGGCTGCAGTTGAGCTCCTCTCTCCCCTCTTCCATGTCATCTTCCTTGCACAGTGCTGACATCCGAGCTCCCTCCGTGGCACGGCTGCCAGGCCAACCTCCAGCTGCTGGCACGGAAAGCTCAGGATGGATGCTGAGATGATTTTTAGCTGCTGCTTCTTGGGAATGGGAAGCTTTGTATGCTGAGATGATTTTTAGCTGCTGCTTCTTCTCCCCTCTTCCTGCTTGAGGTTTCTCCGAGGCTTCACCTGGGCTGCTTGGAAGGACCTGCCGAGTACAAACCGGAGCTGGTGGAGGACAGGATGTGCTGGGGGTGTCACCTCTTTGGGAACAGGGAAACCCAAGTGGAGACAAATCGCCACACATGGATGACAGCATTCCTGGTATGCCCTCTGAGAGGCAAATCTAAAGGCCAGACTGTTGCTGGAGATAATTACTTGTCTCAGCCAACAGGCTCGATGACACATAATCCCCTCAGAAGCTGGCATCTGTTTAACCAGCAGAAATAGGAGCACTTTGGAGGCCGTGGAGGGAGCGCTCAGCTCTCCCCTCTTCCATATGATCTTTGTGCTGGCATCTGAGCTTCTTCCACTTCCCAGCTCCAGGGTTTGCATGCTGGAGTGGAAGTGTGTATCTGAAATGACACATCAGCTCCTCTTTGAGCCTGCCTTGCCCAGGGCTCGCAGGGGTTAAAAAAAGCTGAGGAAAGGTTAGGAGGTTTTTGAATACACAAGTGACCCACTAGCATTTATACTCTTGAGCCGAGCAGCTCCATTACTGCTTATATCTTTTACCTTAAATGCTTTATTTTGAAGCAGATTGCAGGTTTCTGAGTCACTCAGTTTATCAGGCTCAGGGAGGTAAAGCCCAACTACATTACGCTGCGAAAAGCAAAACACACAAGAAATGGCATTTCCCAAATACGGGGAGAGGAGCTCATCGAACAGAGGCTACAAAAGGCAGACGCTCTACAAGGATGAGCTGGTATTAAATATTTCCACAGAGAAATATTGGAAATGGGGAGTAAAGACAGGTTCTTGTGCCTTCATTTGCTGTTTCCAGCAGCATGTGGTAGCAGCACTGTTGGTGCCAGAGGAAGGATTACTGTCTGCATTATCCCACGGGAACAGAGTGGCAGCAGCCTACGTGCAGTACGTGGATGGGGACCCCTCCCCAGGCACTCTGCCACCATGGGAACCCTCTCCCAGGGCTGTACACTCTTTGCTAAAGGCTCCGCTGGGTGGGTGCTTTTGGCTGAAGAAGTGTAGCCGAGGTGGCTGGCTATGGTCAGAGTTGGATACCCATGGGAAGGCTTACACAGACGTGCATTCACCTCTCTTGAGGTCACTGGCAATAAAATGGTTTAAAATGGTTAAATATCCGTGTGGTTTTTCTTGCCTCAAAGGTGAGGCCTTGGCAGGCAGCATACCTCTCGCACCGAGCTCATGTCCTCATGCCCTCGGTGTCCAGAAGCTTTGGCGCAGCAGCAGCCACAGCCTGGGCTGGGTCTGGGGTGGGCTTGCAGGCAGGGAAGTGGGAACTTCAGGACAGCAAGCCTGGGGACACCAGCATCACCTCTGTCTTGCCGGTCCTGGCCTCTGTCACATCTCTTCCATGAAGGAAAGACCAAGCGTGGGACACCTCAGCCTCCTCCTGTTGGCTCATGTTGTGTTTGATTGAAAAAGCAGAGCCCCATTTGTCAACAGATGCAGCTGAGTCACTGCCGGGCTATTTTCTACTCCATGTACAGAGGCGCTCGAGGGTCACCTCCAACGTCATCTCCTGGCAAATTCTGAGTTTTTAATCAAGGTTGTCATGAGCAGGACAACCCCATCTCATGTAACTCTAGGTGCTCAGGTGAAGATGTCTCCACTCAGGTGATCCTTCCTCATTCATGGATGGAAATGGGCATTTCTAATGTCTGTTATCTGTATCTGACCTTAGCTTTACACTAATTTCTTCCTTTCTTTCACTGATGGACAAATAACATACATTTAGCATTAAACCCATTTAATATTTAGTGACTGTAGAGTAAGGATTCAGAGAAGCACCGGGCTTATCAGTAGTGTCTCTACAACAGCACAGTAAACTCTCGTAGTATCTTCCACCAGAAGAGAAAAATTTGTGGATGCTGCTTCCCAAAGGTGTGATATGGCTTGGTATGGCTACTCAAGGCAGACGGCACTGGGCAAACACCCAGAGGATCTGGCACCACAGAGTTTTTCCTGCAGAAGCCATGCCCAGCTGTCTTTGCTGCATTTTTTAGGGGGAGAGGGGGAAAAAAACCATCCCAGCCCACTCTTAGCGCCCATCATTCATACGGCACACACAGTGGCGATGCAACATGTGTCTTAAATAATCATCTCTTATGGAAGACTTGAAACGAAGCCACGCAATGTTACTGTGTCCCTTCAGAAATCACTCGCAACTAAGGGCAGGGACCACGACGTGCACACGTGTCAGAGCCTGCTGGTGCTCCTGGTGAAAGCCAGAAGGTGATACCTGCTGCTCCTCAGGTGCTTCCAGGTGGGTCATGGCAGGTAGGAGGAGAACTTAAGGGATGCATAATTCAGCAGAGAGGGCAGGAGCATCACCTGGTGTCTTCTGAGTCCAGCTCAGAGAAGGGATGTCTTGGGAATTCACTCCTGGACTTTAGGCAATACCTTTTTTTTTTTGTTTCTGGCTGCGTTCCCTCCTTGGCCAGTCTGGCCTTGATGGCAATCACGTGAATTACACTGCAGGCTCTGCTGTCCTGCTGCTGCTCCTCATGATAAACCTCATCTCATGTCCAACCAGATGAGACACTGACATGAGACACTCCCCAGCTTCCTTCCCCCAAACCCAGCCAGCCACAAAACCACTTCTGGTGCCTGCTTCTTGTTGGTTGCTAACAGCCAGAGTGGTGGTCACCAGGCCTGGGGATCACTGAGGTTATTTTCCTGAATGAATTCTTCTGGATGCCCTGGGTTTTCATTACTCTCCCCTGGGAAATGAGGAGGATGGTCCCTGCTGTTAAAGGATGGTACCAGACCTTGACAAAAAGGATGCTACATTGTGATGCCTATTTTTTGCCTGGCACTGAAGCAGGACCCTGAGCTGTTTGCTCAGATCTTGCTGAGCGCAGGCAAAGGATGCATCTGTGGAAAAGGAACGGGAGTCGTGCAGCAGGCTGTACGGGGCTTGTACATCAAGATCAGCTTGACAAGTTGATATTAGTACTAATGATAGGCAGGAAGAATGAACAAAAGCAGGTTGGGGTTTAGCTGTCCTAGTTAGACTTGCAGTTTTCCAAGGCAGGACTAGATCCAAAATAATTTTTAGCAGCGCATGTGAATGAGCAGAGTCACCAAAAAGCAACTGTATAGCAAAGGTACTTCAGGACATAAGGGTCTCCATAAGCTGCTGGCTGACTTTGCCAGCTGTTTGGTCAGCAACATGTCATGGCCATGCTACTGCAGCGATAAAAGGACACTGTGGAAGAGTCCGAGTTTGTGATCAGAGAGCTGGGAAAGACGTGGGCTGTGGCGCAAAAACCAAGGTTAACAACCCACTCAGAAACAGGTTTGGAGTGGTCCTGGGAGAGCACATGTGGTCTCATCTTTCTGCAATCAAATTTGAAAACTGGACACCAAATAAGAGGGGATGATAAAGATTTTTTTACGTATTGGAGACTTTCAAAACCTTTCAAAGACCAATGATCCACTGAGCATAAGTAATGTCCAAGAGCAGATGTTGAGAGACAAACATTAATAGAGGGCAAGTATGTAGCATTCAGGCAGTTTTCCCAGCCCCCAGTACTTCAAGGGGACTTTCAAAGAGGAGGGTGAGATCTTTATATTTTTTCTTCCAGAGATGTGTCTTGGTGCTTTATGAAGCAATGTATACTTCTAATAGCTGCACCTGCAGCAAGGAATTTCCCAGTTCATCTATCCTGTCTGTGAAAACCTGACTCCTTCTGGTTTTTAAACTATCATGTCAGAGTTTAACTTTGTTAATCATTGCATGGGAAGAGCTGTCTTCTCTCTCCTCCCTATTCCCCACTTGTTTCTCTGTAGACAACTCTGCAGACCTCCACACACCCCCTGGGGAGCATCTCTGCTTCTGAGACAGTCCTGCTCTTTGGAGCCCTGGAGCCTTTCGTCACACCAGGATGGGGCGATGGATCCTCATCTCTTGGATCCTTTCAGAGATGGGGAAAGGAGGGAGCCAGAATTGCCTTGTTCTATATGTAACTCTCTGCGTTACAGTCACTTAATATGATGCTGCACGGAGAAGCAGACAGATTAATGCCAGCCCCCTTGGAGCCACTGCACAGGCAGATCTGGCAAATGTGGTTTCCTCCCAGTGCTGCAAACCCTTTCAGAAGCATCCTCATCCGAGCAACGCTGCTGTTTATGCAAAGCCTCTGTAATTAAACCGTTGTTTAGTGCCAAGTCACTGACCACAGGGCACCCTCCCCTTTGTTTTCATAAGCACAAGATTTTTACCGGGGCTGGCTCGTGACGTAAACCCCAGCCTGCTGGGGTGACACAGGGCTCAGGCTGTGTAAGGAGTTCTCCGCTAGTGGCCCTGCACCCAGGTGTCCTCCACATGCCGGAACAGACGCAGGCTCTTCAGCGAAGCCAAGGAAGACTCAATGCCTCCACTCCAGCTCTCGCTTTACGTAAATCTCTGCTTCCCTCATGACCAGCTCTGAAGGACAGTAGCTGAAGCAGGGATGAGGCGTGGTGGGCTCAGCACCCTGGAAGTGAGCAGGATGTATGCCTAAACCTTTAGAAACCTTTACTCAACAGAAACAGTGGGTTTGATGCCTTTTCTTTTTTTTTTTTTTTGGCTCCAGGATTGCTGTTATAAACCTGCTGACAGTGGAACTGATGGCTTTCTATACATAAAAAAATAAAGAAGAAAGAAAGGAAAGAAAAGAAGGGGCTAAAAATAAGCCACCGGGAGTCTGGGATAATGAAGGGCTTGTTCTGGGAAGGAGCCCTCGTCATCAGGGGATGCACGCCCTGTGCCACAATGGGGCTCCAACCTGGCACTCAGCTGCTCCAGCCCAAACGGGGACAGACACCAGCAAAGCCAGACCACCCTGTCCCCCCAACCTGCTCACCCAAGCCTTCTTCCACATCGCCCAGTGGGTGCTTCTGTTTGGCCCAACAGCAATCCTGCAAGCTAATTACTCAGAATTACTCCAAGCCTGGGAACCAAATGCCTGTGACCACAGATGAAACCAGCCCCACGGACTTTAGCCTTTTGGTCAGCCACCAGCCATGGAGATCCGTCAGGGTGTGCAGGAAGGGCCAGGGCATCTATTTACAAAGTAGGGGAAGCAGCATGAACTTCTCCATTTCTAAGCAGGAAGGGAAAAATGAGATATGGCAGCAATGTTTTTTATTGGTAGGTGTCTGTCTGCAGCAGGGATAGCACTGGTGAGGTATTTAGATCTGAAGCATTAGTTAACGAGGTCTGCGCTCTCTTATCAAATAGATAGAGGACGCCCATAGCTGGATGATGGCGTAATTACGAGGAGTGGGGTGGGTCTGTCAGGAGTCGACTTCAATCAGAGGCCTCATTTATCCCCTCACTGTGACGAGGAAAATGAGCTGCTGATGACAGAGTGGGAATCATGTTTCTGGATCTTCTAATCCATCCATTTTGCTGACCTATTAGCAAAACCATTGGGATTTCCACTTTCAAATGCCATTTAAGCATCCCTGCCAGAATCCTTGGGTACCAAAACTAGCCAATGCTCTGCTGTGGACAAATCTTTGCTGTGAGGGTGGTGAGAACCTGGCCCAGGTTGCTCAGAGAAGCTGTGGCTGCCCCATCCCTGGAGAAGTTCAAGGCCAGGTTGGATGGGGCTTTGATCAACCTGGTCTGGTGGGAGGTGTCCCTCCTCAGAGCAGGAGTGGGACTCAACGGTCTTTAAAGTCCTTTCCAACCCAAACCGTTCTATGATTCTGTTTTCTACAGCTAGGAAAAGCAAAACCTGGAAATTTTACCCTTGGCTACAAGCTAAAAATGTCTTGGTTATCCCAGAGAAAAGTGTATCTCTCAAGTGTGTAAAATCTGTGCTATCCAAACAGACTTTCTGGTCCTTCTCCGCACTGTCAGGCTGAGACTCCTCTGAGAACGGCTTTGCTTGTGGTATTGCAGCGGTTTGGTTTTGGTCCAGGCTGGATCCAGAAGCAAAGACACATAAGGGAAAATTCATGGAGTTTCTCATCCCTTTAGAAAACTCGTTAGGAGTCATCGTTAGGAGGAGGTTTGTTTGCTGTGTATCAAAATAGCTCAATTGGTCGCACCAGGGAAGGCTGTCACCTGGGCCAGACTGGGCTGGTGAGATGTCTTCCTGACCACCTACTTTTCCATTCTCCCTCTCTTGTGGGCATCAGTATCCTCAGAGGGGTCTGTAGTCACAGCATCCGGTCACCAGAAAACCACCCCTGGAAGGTTAGGCTCCTGCAGCCCACCAAACAGCGGTTTGGGTTGCTCCCAGGACTCAGCAGGGGTGGGCTGATCCCTTTGTTCAGCTGAAGATGCATCAGGGAAGCATGCATGATAAAATCAGATTGGGATACAGGACTGCCTGGCAGCAGAGCTGGTGTGGGAGATGAGCTGAGGACAATGCCACCAAGGCATGTTCCTCCATGAGGGCTCAGGGCAGATACTGTCTCTGCACTTGAGGTTGTGCAGAGACTTTCTCCTCTGTCCCGGGGACATGCCCCTGCCAGAAGCTAGATTTATAATGAGAAAGACAGCCACTGCTGTCTGCCCATGGACCTGTCAGTGACCATAACTCTTGGGTGCTGCAGTAAGCCAGGTGGGTGGACCAGGAATCCCTGCCTGCTTGGTGGGAGAGGTTTGAACCACCCAGAAGTTCTTCATTGCCGCTGGGAGGATGGAGCTGGCTCAGAGCAGCGTTAGGTCTGGAAAACATCAGGAGTTCTACCAGACTAGGCGGCCTTTATTGCAAATAAATGCTTTTTGCTGAGCTTCCCCTTGGCCGCCAAAGAGGAGGAGAGCATCCTGAGCAGATGGCTGGTTAGCAGAAGTGTCGCCCCTGCCCAGCCCGTGTTCCCACACTCTCTGCTGCTGGAACACCTCAACGCTCACTGAGCGTGATTGATATGTCTGTCCAACCTCCCACTGGAGTAGGGAAATGGTATTAATCACACTTGGCTTAGGAGGAATATAAGTATCATGGGGATGGAAGTCACTTTTGTGGTCCCTAAATCACAGTCAGGAACTTTAGCCACAAGACCTTTCCATACTGAGTTTTATAACCCTGAAGCAATATTCTTCCATGCTTTAATAGGGATTTTGCCCATGTAGGGGCAGATTCTGTAAGGCTGGTAGAAATTTACTGCCCTAAGAAAGAAATATATTCCCTACCTAAAGAGCAGCCGATACAGCGTCATTACAATTGATGATTAAATCCTAAGTTAACAGAATAATTTGAATAGAGCTAAATAAATGTCTTTTTTTTTTTTTTTGGAGGGGGGAGTGAACAAAGAAGGATGAAAATGGATGTTGTCATGTACTTTTCCGCTCCATCCAATATAATTTCATGCATTCTTATATGGATTTTGATGAGTTCTGCAGATCAATGATGCTGCATTTAAACACAAGCTAAGCAGTAATTACAGATGCATGCAAGACTTATTCATCTGGTGGCACCGCACCAGCTGATGGAAGGATCAGCCGCATCCAAATAACGTTTGAAACTTCTCAAAATAAAGAGCTTTTTGGCTCCCACTGGGAAGTAAAAATAAAAATAAAAATAACCCCTTGAATCCCAGGAATCCCCCCTTATGTCATAGAATCATAGAATGCTCTGAGTTTAGTTGGGAGGGACCTTAAATACCATCCAGTCTCACCCCCTGCCTTGGACAGGGACACCTCCCACCAGACCAGGTTGCTCAAAGCCCCCTCCAACCTGGCCTTGAACCCCTCCAGGGATGGGGCAGCCACAGCTTCTCTGGGCAACCTGGGCCAGGGTCTCACCACCCTCACACCAAAGAAGTTCTTCCTGAGATCTCATCTCCATCTCCCCTATTTCAGTGTAAAACCCTTCCCCCTTGTCCTATGTCTCCCCTCCCTGATCAAGAGTCCATCCTCAGCTTTCCTGGAGCCCCTTTAGGGACCGGGAGGGGCTCTTAGGTCTCCCTGGAGACTTCTCTCCTTCAGGCTGAACATTCCCAACTCTCAGCAGAGGGGCTCCAGCCCTTGGGGTGTCTCCCTGGCCTCCTCTGGCCCTGCTCCGACAGGTCCAAGTCCTTCCTGTGCTGAGATGTCCCTGCGAGGAAGGCCGCAGGATGAGTCTGGGTGATAGTTGCACCATTGCCCATGCTAAGCCTTGCCTTTGTGCCCCAATATGTGCTGTCCATCTTCTTCACGCACTTGCTGCATGACTCACTTCTCCCTAATGCTGAGGATGGATTGATGAGATTTAAGGCACAAGTGAGGAAAATGGAGGAGGATGAGCAGTGTGGAGGGAGTGAGCAGCCAGTGCTCCCCGCAGTCATCTCCCATGTGCCGCAGGGTGTCTGGGCTTGGCTGTACGGGAGGAAGCCAGTGTGACATGCCACCCTGTGGCATGAAGGAAGCAGCTGGGGGACTCTGTAAAAACCACAGAGGTGTGTAAAGTGGCTCTGTCATTATGGGAACACGTGGCAGGGGATGCAAGGTGGCATGTTTAAAGGCAGATTACTAGTTCAGGTTTTCCGTGATGATGTGAGCTATATGGCCATAAAGGAGCCCTCTTGCTCCCCACTGTCACAACGAGATGCTCTGATGAGCCAGGGAGTCCCACTTTGTGATGGTCTTCACTGGGACTTCAGACAGGGCACCAGTGCTAACCCTACACACAGATTTCTCCTCAGACTGGTCCTATCATTGACAGGCAATGGTAGGACAAGGGGCAATGGGTACAAGTTGGAACACAAGAGGTTCCACTTAAATATGAGGAAAAACTTTTTCACGGTGAGGGTGACAGAACACTGGAACGGGCTGCCCAGAGAGGTTGTGGAGTCTCCTTCTCTGGAGACATTCAAAACCCGTTTGGACATGTTCTTGTGTGACCTGCTCTAGGTGTTCCTGCTCCGGCAGGGGGATTGGACTAGATGATCTTTCAAGGTCCCTTCCAATCCCTGATATTCTGTGATTCTGTGATCAAGCAGAGTCAGCAACGTTGAAGCAAAACCTACAGCCCTCCTGTGGTACTTCTGTGCTTTGGCCAGGGAAGCTAAAGAGCAGGACCAGGCGGCCCTTTCAGACGCTTGGATGGATGCCTGCACCCAAGTCAGAGAAACCCTCGATGAGCTAAACAGGTTGTGTGTGTGACCTCTGCACCTAGCACGTCTTCCATTTCCTACAAACTATTTCAAGCAGATGCTTTTAAGTGTCCCATAGTGGTTGCAGATGTCTGAATGAGCCCAGCAGGACTGAGCCTTGCCCCATGTGCTCCACTTCAAAGGAAGCTCCGCTGGTGCTGGGAAGCACAGGAAAGTGGGGAACCCACCCAGCCCTGCTCAGCAAGCAGCCGTGGGTGGGAAGAGGTTGCCCAGAGATACAACCAAGGCATCCTGGGCTGAAAACTCTTCTTTGTCACCTTCAGGACTGACTCTGCCACTACTGTGTGCAGGTGGGATCTGGTTGAGACTCTGGATCTTGAGATGCAGCTCTTTATGCTCCTCCCTGGGAAGGACACAGGTAGTTTTGCTTCTGGGTAGAAAAGGGTAGCCCTTTCTTCCTGAGTTTGTTTGTAGCTTCTATATTTCCATCATTGCTTTGTTTATCTATTTTTGTTCAATGTGATACTCCTCTGGGGATTTCTTAATGCAAAGTTTCTCCTTCCAACATCAGTTTAATTTGAGTAAAGGTTTTTGCCTGGACTCCATTACCAATTCCCAGTTCTCAGCAGCTTGTGCCAATCTCCTCTTTCTCCTTCTTTCTCCCATTCCTGCCTGTCACAGATTCGGCCTCACTTGTTGCACTATTTCTCATGTTGGGGATTGCAAGACCATTGAGCTGTTTAACTGAAAATGTTTACACTGACATTAAGGCTGCTTGGTAGGATGCACTGGCTGGTATTTTCCTGAATGTGGATTTGGAAATGGTTTGTATGCTATCGTCAAACTTTACGCACCAAAAGCAATTATGAGGGATTGGAAAATGCTGATTTATGCTGTTAAAAGTGCTGTTAGAGCCTCAGAGCTGCAGTGACTGCTCTCAGGGCGTTACAATTTTGGAGCACTGAATGTCTTTTCCATGCCGGTGCTCCCAGCAAACTGGCTGCTCAACGTGGCCCAGCCGGGATGGGGTTACAGGGAGGGAAAGAGCTTCATAAATCCCCAGCAGGCTTGGACCAACCGCCAAAACCCAAGCTGACACTTCCTTGGCGTGGCTCCATGGTGCGGCTTGTGCCTGGTTTCTCTCTCCCCTCTATCTCTTCCCTCCCCTCCCACCAGCATGGAGAAGGTGCTGCTGAAAATCCAGGCTAAGCACCATTTCTCCTCTTTTTTTTACCCTCCAATAAATTCAGCCCCAGAAGAGATCCCCAGGGACTTCAGAGGAGGTGCCTTCTCCAGCTAATCAAGCACTTGGATGCTTTAGGTGGGGAAGGTGTAAGTGTGAGGATTTTGGCACAAGGAGGGCTGTTTGCTCTGCTGAAATCCAGCCTCCTGCTGCTCTGAATTGTGCTGAGGCGAACAAACTAAGCAGCCCTGCCGAGAGCCTGTGCCCACAGAGCAGAGCCAGTGTGTGCCCCTCCACAGCAGCCCCCACAGAACTACCCTGAGAGCCTGAGCACAGGCTGCATGCAGGAAATTGGAGAGTTTTCTTATGGGGGCTGTCAAAATAGGAATTGTGGGGCTGTGTGTTATGCCAGTGGTCTGAAGGCAAGGAACAGATCTGGAGAAGGTGAAATAATAGCTCATATAGTCTCAGTGTTGCTTTTACTCAAATAGTTTAACAGGTATGGATGAACGAACTGCTACAGACCTAGTGCTAGCTCTGTGTTTCAGAGGAAAAAAAATAAAATAGGAAAAGGTCAAGGATCTGCCTGAAGGTATCTAGCTCACTGTGCTGGCTGGGATCATGCCCAGAGAACGGCACGCCAGGCAGCAAAACAGCAGCATTACCTTTGGCTGCCTTTGGCTCCCCTGCTCAAACCAGTGACTGTCCCATCAGCGCGTGCGCCGGGAAAAAGCAAGTACCAGCCCCTCCTCAGGTCTCCAGAGGAGGGAGGAGGCGGGAAGGCAATCCTGGTACTGCCAACCCTGCTGCCCTCTGCGGGACCGCTAATGAACACCCAATTATTCACAGCCCTCCCCACCGTGCTGCCTGCCACCAAACACACCTGCTGCCAAACACCTCCGGTGTCACCTCTCCTCCGAGACGCCCCACATAGGCCTGGCACCACTGTGCCCAAACCCGTGATGCCAAGCCCTGGCCCCGCCTTCTATGTGGAGAAAGAAACCCTGTATTTCCCGCTTTCCCACCTAAAAATCGGTAGGAAATCAATGGCTGGGGGTTGAATATTGGCTCAGTGCTTGGCCTGGATAAGCAAGAAACCAATTGGTGTTTGCTACAGGGCTAATTAGAGCTATTATATCAATTAGTTTGTGAAATGATCAGTGCCTGGGGCTCCACCAGGAGGATCCCCATTTCGGCAGTACTGTCTTGGCTGAGTGTTGGGACTCTGCCCCCGTGGGGTCACCTGGATTCCCCCAGGCTGTGCTTTGCCCACCTGCCCTAACTGCTGTCGAGAGCTTGGACATTGGCCTCCTCATCAACTGGAGCACGTTTATTGTCCCCAATGGGAAATGGAGACAAGGAGCTCCAGACCACTGACTGATGGCCACCAGGGGCTCTTAGGGGTCCCTGGGGAGCTCTGCCTTCCTATCGGGGGCCATGCCATTCTCTCCTTTTGGGCACAGCTCCAGGTGCTTCATCTCCATCATTGACGAATTCTGTGATTTTATGGCAAATGTCATGTCTGCTGCATTTCTTTTTTTTTTTTTTCATTCATTTTTGTTCTCTCTTAAAGCCTCAGCCCCTCAAGGCTGGATATTAGATGGACTATTTGCTTAAGGAAATAAGAAAGGACTTTTCAGCTCTCCTGTTCACAAACAAAAGGCTTTAAAGTATAAGCAAGAGGGCTTAGGAAGCAGCAGATAAAAGCAATTTTCCAATGGTTGTCTTAATATATATTGAAAAATGTTTTTTTTCTTAGCTAAGCTCATGATTGGTTTGGGATTTAACTCTTAACTTTAAACACCTGAACGTGGGGATGCTCCACTGCTCCCTGTCTTCCAGTGGAGGTCTGTGCATGGGCTGGACCCTGGGACAGGGCAGAGGGAATAGCAGTGGCTCCATATCTTAAGTGGTTGTTCCAATGATTTTTGGGGTCTCTTGTGCCGTGGGTCATATTGAATTGCACTGCCCTAGCATAGGCACCCCCCAAGCAGGGGCAGGATGTGGTGACTGATGGAAGAACTGCTTCCCTCTGTGGTCTGGGCAGGGGAGCATCACGATGGGAGACAGAAAGGATGGTGGCTGTGAAAATGAGATGGAGGAGGAAAGAGAGGTAACTGCATCCTGAAAGCATGGAGCTAATCTGCTTTCTGGGACAGGACCCCGGAGAGGAGCAGCTCCCCATCATGCTGATGCCACCAGTGTCTGCAGACCCACGTGGGAGACGGCTTGCTCCGTGCTGGAGCCTGGCTACCAAAAAATTCCCACGTTCCTGCCACTCTTTGCCATTTAAGGATTTCAAATGAGTGGCAAATACGTCAGGAAAAGACGTTTCGCCTCCTGGAGTCACAGACGGTGCCAGACCTGAAGGCGGTGGGGTGAGGAACAGTGTGGCAGGGTGGTCCCTCACAGCTCTGCCTGCAGATGGGCTGCAGAGCCACGAGGCTGAGAGCAAATGGAAGGTCCCCAACCTGGCCATGTGGGCTGCAGTGGGACTGGGGCTACCAGCCCCTGGTGACCCATGAGTGGAATGCTGGTATGAAGCAGGAAGTACCCATCTCTGCAGGAGATATGAGGAGCTGCATCCGTCCCCTGGTGTGGGAAGGAGGTTGGGACAAAAGGCAGGAGGGCTCGGTCATGGGCGAGCTGTGCAGGGTGTGAGTGCTGCATGCTGAAAGGCAGAGCTGGTGGGAGATGGTGGAGCAGGGAAAAAACCCAAATGCAACAGAGCACACACAAAAAAAACCCCCAAACCCCAACCCCAAGCCTTGGTGGCAACCTGCCAGCTCCAGATGGTTTCTTAAGGACATTTCAGCCTAAAAATACACAAATACTCAGCCATAAAATACTCAGGTTTTTCTGCATGTAATGTGTCACCCCCAGCCCTTCACAAGGCAGGAAGAAATCCCTGTTAGGGCTGTCAGCTGGCAAGGAGACCAGATTACCCAGGGTTCAAGACTGAGGTTCAGCAGGTTTCCCTGGGGCTGAGTGCCCTCTGCTGTGTTTATTGATGATGCTGGCTGCTCCTCATCTCTAAGCAAAATGTGAAAAGAGAAAAGGTTGTTCCCAAATTCTGGCAGTGTCTCCTCCTGCAGGCAGCGTGAACTGCTGCCTGGCTCCTAGCCTTTCGGGTGGGAGCTTTGCCAAAAGTGGGACAGCCCTGATTAGTATCGTGGGCCATTAAATAGCAATTTATTTAGTCAAGATTTTACTAATCCCCAGGCCAAAGATGGGACATAGCAATGACAAATGGCAGGGAGGTAGCAGGTACTTTGTCCCCAAAGAATAAACTAACTATATAACTTCTCTGTTCCTCCTTGCAGTATTATCTCCTGGGTGTCTTTGGACAGACCTTCGAGAGATTTTTCAGGGGGTAAAGGAAAATTAGGAGAGGGGAAGTGACAACACTATCCCACCAGTTTTGGCCTGCAAGATCCATATCTAAAGAGGTGCTGAGCTTTCAGGGGAGCTGACTGCAGTTTGCTGTTTCAGATGGAAAGGCAGCGAGCAAAGCCTCGGAGCTCTTGCTCGGCTGGTGAATGCCTTCCTGGATGTCCCCATGTTGCTGGGGGCTGCCACAAGCTCTGCTTTAAAGCCCAGCTCTGTAGCTTCTCCTCTTCGTGGAAGAACTTAAGTAGGGAGGGTGATGGCATCCCAGATACCTTCACACAGAGTGAGAGGGGTTTCCTTCAGAAATGAGGTATTCACAAGGTACAGGACCTCCTGCTTTCCCTTCTCCTTCATTTTATATAGAGTTCACATGAGCTCCAGCCAGGAAATGTCTTTTGAGACAGTTCTCCTTTTCCCTGGTAACTTGAATGTGTGGCTTGGAAAGGGTGAAAGGAAGAGCCTGTCTCTGGGACTGAGCTTCTGGGCTAAGGGGACTTCTGGGACTAAGCCTGGGTTCCAAGCTGTCCCCTAGGATAGAGAGGTCTGGTGGAGCTCTCATCTGAACTGGTGTGTGAGAAGGTACAAAAGGGGTGGACATGACAAGTGGTGATGTCTTATGATGGAGCTGTGGCCTGCAGACCTTTGCTCCCCCTGCTTGTGAGTGAGTTTTCTGGTGAGGAAGATCAGTCTTCATGCTCTCCTGGCAGTGTTTGGTGGGATGGGAATGTGGGCATTTCTTAACACCCACCTTCATGGTACTGTGACCCTGCTTTGGGCCAACACAGGCAGCCCGTGGAGAGATTGCACACAATTTCACCAAAATTGGGTCTTCAGGTGCATGACGACTGGGGGTGAGATGCTGATTACAAAGACAATGTTTTTGCTGTTGTTCACCTCTTCCAACTCACACACAGCCCTTGGTGTAGCCATATAATCAGAGTGATTCCTTACTTTATGAGGATAACAATGAAGGCTGAGAGCTCTGCCCAGCCCTGCTGGACTCTAGCAAGCTGATGCTCAGCCAATCCATGTCCCCTCCACTTTGCACTGACCAGACACAGCTCCACCCAGACCCAGCACCAGCAGATGTGGAAGAACTGCTCCTCCTGGGAAATGTATTTGTGTCTCATTTGTGGGAAGAGGGCAAGGCTGGCAATTCCAGTCACCCAGTCTGGCCTTTATGAGCTGCTTTGTTTCTCTTATCATAGGGGGAACTTAATTATTCAAAGCTGGTGGGCATATTTACTTACAAGGGTAAATTAAACCATGAATTCAGACAAATATAGCTACATCTCTGCTTGTGATGTATTTTCCCTTTCTGCTCTATTGGTGCTTGGGCTCAAAGACACAAAGGTGGGTTGTTCAATAAACAGCACAATGGAGGTCACCCCAATTAATTGGGTTTTTCCATTTATGTGCTCCTCCACGCAATTAAATGCAAAGGAGCACAAGTGACAGACACGAGTAACATGGGCGCACAGAAAACCATATTCTAATGCAAAAGCTGTGATGAGAAAATGGAATCTACACACCTGATGGGAATATTAATGCAAAACCTTGACCTATAATTTTTCTTTCTTCAGTTTGAGAGAGCCAGCAACAATTGCAGCTCATTAATACAGAGTGTGTCCTGACAGCAGTGCATAATGTTCACATCCCGCAAGAACCATCATCTAAACGTTTGCCTTGCTGTCTTTGCTGTTTAGATGACAGGACTTTGGGATGTTGGCATTACCATAGTCCTGCTTGCTCCTGCAGTGGCTTGGAAAAGGAGACTGCAGCCAACCCTGAAAACCCCTTCTGCCTTTTAAACCCAGCATCATGAGAGAAAGAGCAAGGGGGCGAAAAACTGAAAGACAAATACCAAAGCGCCAGTTTGGATTAAACCTCTGGAGTTCATCCGGACCATCCCCTTGTTCAAAGCAGGGCCAACTTCAAAGTCATTCCATCTGAAAGTTAGCTCAGGTGACTCACTGCTGAATATTGCCAAAGATGGAGATTTCACAGCCTCTCTGCGCAGTCCATTCCAATGCTGCCTTGTTGGGGCTTGGTCTGGAAGCCGTTCACCACATCACAACTACATCTGGCTCTACTGTCTTAACTGTTTTCTTGATGCAAAGTGTGTATTGGCAGAAGGGGTGCAGCGAGTATCAGCAGGGAAGGTGACACCATCATGCAAAGACAATTCTTTTGCAAGGAAAAGAGATCAGAAACCAGTCCCACATGAGACAGGGTGAGAAGGAAGGCACTGTGGTATTTTACTCTGAGTTTGGTGCTGCTTTTCTTTAAGTCACTGCCAGAGGAGTTCTTGATGATGGAGCGACCAAAGCGTTGTCCAGTTTGTGCTGGATATTTGGCACAGACCTGAGATATCAGCAGTGGCAGAGCACCAGACGCAACTGTATCTCTGTTTCTCCACTGTGCAGTGAGGTCTGAATCCCTCTCCGGAGGTATCTCTCCCTCCCTTCGCTCCCCATGGAGAAAGCCAAAGGCAACAAGCTTCCTATCCCCGACACCTCTGATATGTGTGAAGATGGATGGGTTGAATGCAGGCCTAAAATATTTTACATTTTCACGGTAGTTTCACAGCCCTGGCATTATCAAATGATCTTTCAGTGTACTTGGAAGCAGGGGGAGAACAACTTGAGATGGATTCTGGCTTTTTTGTATCTATCTGTGTACTTGCAAACTGTCTCTGCCTACACATTTTGCAGGGCCTGTGCCTGTTTGGATATGCACACGGAAAACCGGTGCTCATGTGGATGCTCCGTCTGCTCCATTCCCCCTGCACTGGTTAAGTTTGGGGGCTGCTTGAAGCACCTCCCCATCCATCCCTGGGAGGTTAAGATCAAACTTGCCCTTTGTGCTGGACTTCACTGACCAGGTTAGTCAGGAACTCGAGGCTAGGAAACACGAGACACTTTAAAAATCTGAACAAAAGTAAGAGATTAAGGAAACCAGCTGGAAACCTCTATTTTGCTGATTTTGAAAGCAAAATGTGGGTCACAGATGTGCTTCCACAGACAGAAACTGGCTGGAGAAGAAAAAGACATCAACAGTGCCCAGACTCTTTGATGATCAGAGGTAGATTTAGCTCCTAGGCATGGAGACAAGAAAGGAAGAAGAGACAAAGTAGGAATAAAAACATAATCAGGAGATTAGGAATGTGGAACTCAACCCACCCGTAAATTTGCCTTAAGGAATGATGAAAAAATGCAGTAATGAAAAACGATGAAACCAACTGCTCCATCTTACTCTCTTCCTGTCTCTTGCTGTCCTTATTGTTTTACTTTTTGCTGTCCAAGACACAGGAGGCCCCTTAAAGAACCTCCCCTCTTCCTCGGTCATGCTTTTTCCTTTGTAAAAGTGCTGTTTTCTACTGTTCCTTTGCAGTAGCTATGAAATCTTTGCTAAGGGCAGGCTGAATTTAGACCCAAAAGAAGCAAAGCAGTGCAGGGAAATCCACCCCATTAGGCATTAAGCAACATGCTCCTGCCCATCTGTGAAAGAAGAGAAGAGTTGTTACACACTTCTTGTTTAGGCTAATACAAAATATTAAATCTATTTTCAGTGAGGTTAATGATAGTCTAATAAGAGCCACGCTGCTAGCTCGTGCAGGTTGTTGATTAGCCTGTGACTTGGTCTCCCAGGGGCTATAACAGAAGGCCTTTTGTTTGAGCCATTCAGAAAAGCTCAAGGTAAAGCACTGGAAAAGCTGTGTAGGACAAGAGCAGCACTGACTGGGAAAAGCCCAAGTGGTAGCTCCTTAGGAATAGCCGGGCAGTGGACAGGGACTTCCAAAAAAACCATTCAGGGCATTCAGGGGTGGCTTCTGGGGCTAGGGGAAGTGCCTGGACCACTCCTGAAAGTCCCACCTGTACTGGCCACATAAGTATCTGGTCGTTTGGTGTCTTGGGGCTTTGTGACATGTGCCATGGATTGCAGTCCCTGACTTCTGCAGTGAACCTCCTTCCTGCCGACAAAACACTGGTCCCTATGGCTCAACAGCAAGAGAAGCCTGAAATAGGAGCGGTGCTGATACAGTTCACTGCCCATCACTGTCTTTCAGACTTTGGGGAACTTCAGATTCTGGAATTTATTTTTCTCAATCCTAACAAAAACACATTTTGTAATTGCTAGTGTTTTAAGTCCAATATCAGTGTCAATAAAGATAAGTCCTTTCCCAGAGGAGGGGAAAAAATAGAAAACTGTCTCAAATCTTTCGCTCATGCAGAAGAAAACAACCCCAAAGCATTGAAGGATTAAATGAAAAATATGCCTCTTTTCACTGGGTGTCCAATGGGCGTGAATAAGCGCCAACTGAGCTCTCACTTGCATCACCATCTGGTGCGATGGCACCAGGGCCTTGAGGTGCAGCAGGACGCGCTACAGTGCCCTCCCCTGTGACAGCATCTCTGCTCCTGGCAACGGAGCCACCAGAGGCTCCCAAACGGCAGCAGGTCCCTAAACGCCAAGGACTTTGTCATCTTCAGCTTGGCCATCTGACCTAGCCCAGAGGAAGCTAGGAGCCCAGCCACAGCACAACTCACAGCGTGTCCAAGGAGAGCGGCAGCAAAGCCCATCCCACAGCCCAAGGAGCACCTTGCATCCTCCTCTGGATGCAAAAGATTTTGTCAAAGACACTGAAATTCATTTTTTCTGGGCTGCAACCACACATTGATATTGCTGTGAATACCAGGGCACAGAGCCTCTTTGGCTGGCACCTAGAAACCGCTCGTGGTTTCAGAGCTCTGGCTGATGAATTGCCCAGCAGCTGGTCACATTAGGAGGGCTACACTTATTATTTGCAACTGCTATCTTGTGTGGAAGGAAAATCAAAATACTTTCCTCAAGGTAATTGGCTCTAAAACAATTGAAGAATTTTCCACAAGGTTGTAATGCAATTAGGATGGCACTTCATAAAATTTATATCTCTCTAATGGTATGTTTTTACCATCAGACCTTTCTTTTGTGAAAAACAAAACAAGAAAGGAAAAGGAAAAGGAAAAGGAAAAGGAAAAGGAAAAGGAAAAGGAAAAGGAAAAGGAAAAGGAAANAAGGGAAGGGAAGGGAAGGGAAAGAAGAGATCAGATCACTGGCAAGAGAAGCCTGATTTTGGTATTACAGGCAAAGAAATATAGATTAGACATGGATGTCCTCCATGTAGTAGTGATTAAAATGCAGCATAATGTGAGATTCATCACTGAGCTGTAGTCGCTCGTGGTGAGAGATGGTTGGGTAGGATGCTGTGACACCAACCGCACATCTGCAAGCTTCCCGTTTGGTTTTTGGTCCATGCCAAGTAATGTGTCATCACTCGCCTTCTACTGTGGCACCCAAGAGCAGAAATAATCCCTTGGTCCCCAAACTGCCCTGCCAGCTTGGATGGAGGAGCTGGAGCAGGCTGGGGACGAGCAGGCCCACCACAGAGAACAAAACCACCAGCCATGCCGGTGCTCGGGTCTGTGTTTTGATAGATATCCAGGGAAACTCCAAGCAGAGATGCCAGACAACCCAAACATGCAATAACAACTCCAGAAGTGCACGAGTCAGCTGTAGAACTTGTTGACTAGGGATACCATGAAAACCAAAAGCATAGACGCAGCATTCCCTGTCACCATCTAGGGAAGCTTCTACTTCCCTGACTACTGGAAAGTCCAAGTGTATAACTCAGAAAAAGATGACTCCGAGCTTGCTTGTTCTTACACTTATACTCAACCATGTTTTAGTCACTGCTACCCAAGGGGACACTCACTGCTGTCCAGGTGGACATCCTGTCTGACTGCAATAGCTGCTGTGATTGAAACTATTGGATGAAAATCTTTAGCTTCCTTGCTTAGGTGGAGGGAAACAGATTGGATGGATTATCCAGTTAAATGGAGGGATTAGGAATGGGTCTGAACTGAAACTGGGGAAGGACTCAATGGTTCTTCAGAGCCAGAGCATCTGTTGGGTAAATGTCCTGTCTTTATGACAGGATGAACCAAAGTCATGGATTCAGACAACCACCATCAAAAAACCCTCCGAATGTGGTCCCCAATGCCAGAGATGCCACCAACTATATTATGAAAACAACATAACTCTGCTGGAAAAGCAAAGACGCCCTTTACCCATGGCTGCAATCCAGCCACTTATCAGTACAATGCAGGACTGTCACAAAAGGCAACCCAAGCAGGTCCTCACACCCTTCTGTCATCTATTAGACAAATGACGAAGCCATCAGCCACCTCCTGAGGTTGGGCTGCCTCTGCTCACTAGATCCCTGTTTGTAGAAACCTACCTTTGGGAACAGTTTGGGAATCTGGCCCCGGGGTGATGGACCTGACCCCAGGCTGTCCCCAGAGGGGACACAAATGTCCTGCCTGATCCTTTCTGCCTGGCAGCAGCTTGTGAGACAACACCCACCACAGCCTTTAAGCAGAACCATGTTCAGATCCACTGCTATAAAGTCAGTAACTTTAGTTAAAACTTTAACAAGCCCAAACGCAGCTTCTTAAGACAGAAGATGATGAGCAGGGATACTCACTATTGGGCCGAGTCGTTAAGTTGATATTCCCGGGACCGGTTGAAGCATTCTTGGATCCCAGAATCTGCCCAGAGTCTCATCATGGCTGACAGCAGTTCTGGAGAGAAGGGCTCTGTGTCCTCCATCCGACTTACAACATCGCAAACCATCTTGGCATCAGCCTGTGGAGCAGAGAAACAAGAGGTCACAGAGATGCTCACGGCAGAATCGGGAGCCAGAGATTTCAGAAACAGTTCACCAAAGCACTGGGAGCAAAGAAGCTGCATTTCTTGGGATGGGGTTTTAGGATCTGCACCAGATGATCCAGCAGAAAGGGCAAAAGAAGGATGGAGCAAGGAAGCCACGCGGAAAGAGGTTGTTTATTTGTGCATTTCACCTCATATCAACATATATTTCTGCTCAGCACACAAACCAATCAGCACTGCCTCAGCACAGCATTCAGCTGTGGAGCTTCTTGGGAACAGAAGGAAATTCATACATGTAGAAACACATTTTAAATTGTTAGCAAAGTGATGCATATCCTGCAACGGCACCTATTTTAACTGAGAGTGTAACCTTGCTAAAGCAGGGGCCATTTGTATCACAAAGGACAGTGGAAAGGCTCCAGAAACAATTTTTATTTTTATTTTTTTCAGATATTGGTTTATTGCTTGTCCTGAATTCTTGTTCTTTGCTCTGAGCCCCTGCCACAGGGGCTAATTCCTGCTAACACAGCCCACCTTGGCTGGCTGTCGCCCTCTGTGACTCAGAGGGAGAGGAACCTCCCGTGGTTCATGAGGATGACAGCGAGGGCAGGGCCAACTGGCCCTTTTCCCATGGAATCTTTTTTTTTTTATTTTGTTTGGTGAGAAAAATGTGATTTGGTGAGAAAAATGTGATTCTCTGGAACTGCAGCTTTTCCTGAAGGATAGTGCTCAGACACAACTCAGGTCCGAAAGACGCCTCAGATTTAGGATGGGAACATCTAGACAGCCTTGAAATAGCCCACAGTGCCCAATGCCTCACTCATTTGTGAATCAGGACACCAAAATTCATGACCCCTTCTCTGTTTGCTTTTCAGCACACCACCCCCAAACTCACAAAACCCCAGGAGTGTTGGCTAATCTGCAAAATTTTTCTATCATTGCTATAANCCTGTCACCATCTAGGGAAGCTTCTACTTCCCTGACTACTGGAAAGTCCAAGTGTATAACTCAGAAAAAGATGACTCCGAGCTTGCTTGTTCTTACACTTATACTCAACCATGTTTTAGTCACTGCTACCCAAGGGGACACTCACTGCTGTCCAGGTGGACATCCTGTCTGACTGCAATAGCTGCTGTGATTGAAACTATTGGATGAAAATCTTTAGCTTCCTTGCTTAGGTGGAGGGAAACAGATTGGATGGATTATCCAGTTAAATGGAGGGATTAGGAATGGGTCTGAACTGAAACTGGGGAAGGACTCAATGGTTCTTCAGAGCCAGAGCATCTGTTGGGTAAATGTCCTGTCTTTATGACAGGATGAACCAAAGTCATGGATTCAGACAACCACCATCAAAAAACCCTCCGAATGTGGTCCCCAATGCCAGAGATGCCACCAACTATATTATGAAAACAACATAACTCTGCTGGAAAAGCAAAGACGCCCTTTACCCATGGCTGCAATCCAGCCACTTATCAGTACAATGCAGGACTGTCACAAAAGGCAACCCAAGCAGGTCCTCACACCCTTCTGTCATCTATTAGACAAATGACGAAGCCATCAGCCACCTCCTGAGGTTGGGCTGCCTCTGCTCACTAGATCCCTGTTTGTAGAAACCTACCTTTGGGAACAGTTTGGGAATCTGGCCCCGGGGTGATGGACCTGACCCCAGGCTGTCCCCAGAGGGGACACAAATGTCCTGCCTGATCCTTTCTGCCTGGCAGCAGCTTGTGAGACAACACCCACCACAGCCTTTAAGCAGAACCATGTTCAGATCCACTGCTATAAAGTCAGTAACTTTAGTTAAAACTTTAACAAGCCCAAACGCAGCTTCTTAAGACAGAAGATGATGAGCAGGGATACTCACTATTGGGCCGAGTCGTTAAGTTGATATTCCCGGGACCGGTTGAAGCATTCTTGGATCCCAGAATCTGCCCAGAGTCTCATCATGGCTGACAGCAGTTCTGGAGAGAAGGGCTCTGTGTCCTCCATCCGACTTACAACATCGCAAACCATCTTGGCATCAGCCTGTGGAGCAGAGAAACAAGAGGTCACAGAGATGCTCACGGCAGAATCGGGAGCCAGAGATTTCAGAAACAGTTCACCAAAGCACTGGGAGCAAAGAAGCTGCATTTCTTGGGATGGGGTTTTAGGATCTGCACCAGATGATCCAGCAGAAAGGGCAAAAGAAGGATGGAGCAAGGAAGCCACGCGGAAAGAGGTTGTTTATTTGTGCATTTCACCTCATATCAACATATATTTCTGCTCAGCACACAAACCAATCAGCACTTCCTCAGCACAGCATTCAGCTGTGGAGCTTCTTGGGAACAGAAGGAAATTCATACATGTACAAACACATTTTGAATTGTTAGCAAAGTGATGCATATCCTGCAACGGCACCTATTTTAACTGAGAGTGTAACCTTGCTAAAGCAGGGGCCATTTGTATCACAAAGGACAGTGGAAAGGCTCCAGAAACAATTTTTATTTTTATTTTTTTCAGATATTGGTTTATTGCTTGTCCTGAATTCTTGTTCTTTGCTCTGAGCCCCTGCCACAGGGGCTAATTCCTGCTAACACAGCCCACCTTGGCTGGCTGTCGCCCTCTGTGACTCAGAGGGAGAGGAACCTCCCGTGGTTCATGAGGATGACAGCGAGGGCAGGGCCAACTGGCCCTTTTCCCATGGAATCTTTTTTTTTTTATTTTGTTTGGTGAGAAAAATGTGATTTGGTGAGAAAAATGTGATTCTCTGGAACTGCAGCTTTTCCTGAAGGATAGTGCTCAGACACAACTCAGGTCCGAAAGACGCCTCAGATTTAGGATGGGAACATCTAGACAGCCTTGAAATAGCCCACAGTGCCCAATGCCTCACTCATTTGTGAATCAGGACACCAAAATTCATGACCCCTTCTCTGTTTGCTTTTCAGCACACCACCCCCAAACTCACAAAACCCCAGGAGTGTTGGCTAATCTGCAAAATTTTTCTATCATTGCTATAATTAATTGGAAAAGAGGAGCTCTCATTCCTTCTTTGTGCTTAAAGCAAACCAGTGAAGAAAACCTCCTTTTTTTATTACTTTTTCTTTGCCAGATTGAACCCATTCTTGGACAATGCAGGTGGAATTCTTCACCTACCACGGTCTTTGGTCTAAACCAGCAAATGCTGACCAGACATATGAATGTTGCTAAGGGGGGTGCAGGAAGTGCCCATGCTCTGCTGTCCCTGTCCCATGGACCAACAACCCCATGTCCATCACAGTGACCCATCTCCTGAGCAAAAAGTTTGGGCATGCATTTCCTGGGGAGCCCATGCATCACCACCTTCCTGGCTTCAACAGGCTCTGTCCTGTTCCTCTGCCCTGCCAGGTGCTGATGGTGCTCCTGTCTGATTAGATCCAGTAGCTTTAAAGGGAACAGCCCAACTGCCAAATCGGTTGCTCTTCCTGTGGACTACCTGAGCTCTGGGGACAAGGTGTTATAGGTCTTTTGGCAAAGCAAGTAGATTATTTCTTAAGTCATCGGTACAACTAGAAGTGGAGGAGACCCAATGTTGGAGAGCACCACAATAACCTATTTGCGTGGTTGGGAATTACAAGGTGTATGATGTTGCCTGCATAGAATCACAGAATGGATTGGGTTGGAAAGGACCTTAAAGACCATCCAGTCCCACTCCCTGCCATGGGCAGAAACACCTCTCAGCAGACCAGGTTGCTCAAAGCCCCATACAACCTGGCCTTGAAGCCCCCCAAGGATGGGGCAGCCACAGCTTCTCTGGGCAACCTGGGCCAGGGTCTCACCACCCTCACAGCAAAGAAGTTCTTCCTGAGATCTCACCTCAGTATCCTGTCTTCCAGTGCCAAAACATTCCCCCTCATCCAGCTTTCATGGAGCTCCTTAAGGGACTGGGAGGGGCTCTAAGGTCTCCCTGGAGCCTTCTCTTCTCCAGGCTGAACCCTCCAACTATCTCAGCCTGGTCTCATAGCAGAGGGGCTCCAGCCCTTGGGGCATCTCCCTGGCCTCGTTTGGCCCCACTCCAACAGGTCCATGTCCTCCTGATGATGGTCGCCTCAGAGCTGGAAGCAGCACTGCAGGGAGGTCTCCCCAGAGTAGAGCAGAGGGGATCATGGCATTTTTTTTGAACACTGAAGTTGTTGAAAAATTGCAGGGCACCAAACTGCTGGCTCTGGAGACTGAAGCTGCTTGAGATTTCAAGGCTCAGAGAAAGCCTCAAGCCCCCTGAACATCCCATCTTAGAGGCTGCAGAAATCTCACTACTGTATGGAGACAACATCCCATAAAACTTAATGGGGTGGAGTTCCTATGCTTTGAAGACTTTATGAATATAAAGTCTTTCTTGCAGAATACTTAACTTTGTATTTTAGTGCCCTCTGTACAAACTCTGCTTGTTTTTGAGAAATAGTGTTGGTGACTCACGCCTCAAAACCAAGACAAACGAAGAACCTTGAAGAATTCAGTTAATTTCAAAAGCTTGCTTTTTGCCCCGAAGTGCTTCATGAGCTCAGTGAATATTCATAAATCATCAGTATGGTTTGCCTGCCCTGCTGGAGCTGTAATTCTGCTCTTTTCATAGACCCTAAATGACACAAAACCTGCTAATGGCCTGCCTGCTTAGGGCTGAGGTCTGGTGGGGCCCTGTTATTTGTGCATGGGTGATGCAGAAAAAGCTTCAAGGCTTTCAGTCACTTAGAAAGGAGGTCTTCCCTATGTTATCTTTACTACTTGGGGGGAAAAATAGGTGTAAGTCACAGGTCTGTCCATCTGTCTGTGATGGCGAAGCACATTTGAAGCCCTTCAGCTGTTATGGGCAGGGTCCGGGCTTCCCCTGAGCTTTGTGAATTGAATTGCAGGTCGCTTTCTGCAAAGCATCAGAGGGAATAGCGTAGTCGTCACATTTTCTGTGCTGGGAAAGAGCTGCCTCACCTTTTCCACTACTGAGACTCATGTTTGTACCGTGGGATTTAAGATCCAAGGTGGGAGGCTGTGAGCAGAAGGCACAGACAAAGAGATGATGGGGCAGAATGGGAGTGACCGGGGACAGGCGTCTCTGGCCATAGTTATCGTGTGTGCTTGGGTCAGAAGCAGGGCTGGGCTTGAAGAGGCAGGGGATTGCTGTGGTAGATCCTCCTCTGCAGTCACTGGGGGTCCCTTCTGGGGATGGGAGAGGTTGTCCTCCTGCAGGTTGTCCCGTTGTCACAGGGACAACACAGGCTGGAGGGGTCTGTAGCAAAGTTTACTGCTCCCGGTGAACGGCAATAAAAATATTCCAGACTCCGTTTTATTTTGCAGAGTGGACCACTGAACCCTCAATTTTATAGACCCAGAAAAAGTAGGTGAAGTGAGTATTTTTAAAAATACTCCTCCCCCCTGCCAAGCATGAAGCCCCTCTGTCAAGGAGCATGGAGCCATCCAGGAGTTCAGGCATTTGTTAGATAATTTAACGAGCAATTAAGGCTCCAAGAGCAGATACCCCTTTCTTTTCTCACTCTCCAGGCTGCATCTCAAGCTGGGAATGACATTAAAATTTCCAGCCCCCCCTGGGCCCAGCAGGTAGGTTTTTAAATACTGCCTGATTGACTTTTCCCTTCCCGCCTCCCCCGGGTCTGGCGCTCCCGCTTTTCCTGAGGTGAGAGGAGCCGAGCCTCCCGCCACGCTCTGCCTTTCTACCCAAGCCAGCAATTAAATAAAGCANCCCCGCACCTTGCAGTTCCCATCCGACAGGGTTTTCATTAATGAATATCACGGTGGTATTTCAGCTGCCTCAGGAGCTAAAAATAGCAGTGCTCTGCCCCTGGGATTGCTGGAAGGAGCCACAAAATGGTGCAGGGATGCTTCCCTTGCTGCTGCCAGCTTCTCTGTCTCCTCTCCCCTCAGAACAAGCTGAATGGGAGGGGTTGGACTGGTCTCCTTTAGGCACCCAGCAGGAGCATCCCACCTCATCCCCACAGCTTTCCCCTGCGTCCCACTGCTGCTTCCCAATGGCTGGTGTTTTCCATAGCAGGTCAGACCCTAAACCCCAAGCTTGTCTTTGGGTTGTTGGGTACCGAGAAGGGGATTTGTTCAGTTCTGTGCCACCCCTGAATGTGTTCATCTACAGCGGGAGAACTGGAGCTGGGCTTGGGGAAAAAGCTGAGCTCAGAAACCCTGGGATGTTTAAACTAAAGATTCAGGGTTTAACCTCCAAGCTGTAAGACCAAATAACCCTTTATTAAGGAACAACCCCCCATGCCAGCTGGGGAATGGAGAGGGCTCTGCAGGGCCGGAGCAGCGTGGGGTTTTGCACCACAGTGACATCCATAGGCAGATGTGAATGAGAAGCTTGTAAACCTAGTGGGACATCAGCGAGTCTCCTTCTCAGCCCTGGGCCCTGTGTCTACCTTCGCACCAGACAGGCAGTATAAATCGGGCTCATAAGGGGATCTGTTTTCTCAGTAACCTGGACACAACCGCAGTTATTTAATTGTCTCCCATATGTCACTGTCACCAAGCACGCAGGCAGTGCTCAGCGAGCAAACTTGTGACTTTGCTTGCAACAGTCACACAGCCCAATTAATCTGTTACCTTGCCGGAAGGTAGAGGGGCTCTTCCTAGCAGCCAGACACCACCGACGGTCATCTTTGTCTCTCCAAGCCAGGTATTTTTTGTCAGGCAGACACAGATCACCCCTAATGATTTGTTCCTCACCACCAGCCACAATCTGGGCCCAAAAAGGTACCAGCAGAGCTGCTCCTGCCCTGCCTGCCATAGAGTGGGACTCAGGTCCCCGACCCTCTGTCCATTGCAGAGTAAATCCTGGCTCTGATCCTTTGACGTTGCCTGGACATTAAGGGACTTTTCCTTTTTTGTTCTTTTTTTCAGAAAGGATTAGTTTTCTGGAAGGGGAGAGTTAAGGGAAAGGCAAAGTGTTATGTGAACTACGTGGTACAAATCTGCTATAGAGCTGCACTGACTGACACCCACAGGAGAGCTGACCCAGTGTGTCATACTGCACCATGCTTCCTTTTTGGTGGACTAAATCCCAGTAAATATCATTTTTGCTGTTATTTGCTCTGATTAATTGCACTTGTCACTCAGCCTATCTCAAAGGTTAACACTGGGGCAATTCCCTTTGGTGGCTGGTTGTACCCAAAGCTACATCTCAGAACATCTGCTTGAGTGTAGAAAGGCTCTACAGAGGAACCTTGACAGGCTGGATTGATGGGCCAAGGCCAGTTTTATGAGGTTCAATACGGCCAAGTGCAAGTCCTGCATTTCAGTCACAGCAACCCCAGACAATGCTACAGACTTGGGGAAGAGTGGCTGGAAAGTTGCCCAGCAGAAAACGACCTGGGAGTGCTGGTGGACAGCTGGCTTAACATGAGCCAGCAGTGTGTCCAGGTGGCCAAGGCACCAACAGCATCCTGGCTTGTATCAGGAATAGCGTGGCCAACAGGAGTAGGGAAATGATGGTTCTTCTGTACTCAGCACTCACCTCGAATACTGTGTTCAGTTCTGGGCCCCACACTACAAGAAGGACATTGAAGTGCTGGAGTGTGTCCAGAGGAGAGCCACCAAGCCGGTGAGAGGTCGAGGTTGGTCTCTTCTCCCAAGTGAATAATTACAGGTCCAGAGAAAATGGTCTGAAGTTGCAGCAGGGGAGGTTTAGATTATATATTAAGAAGAATTACTTTACTGAAAGAGTGGTCAGGCACTGGAACAGCCTGCCCAGGAAGGTGGTTGAGTCACCATCCCTGGAGGTATTTAAGAAATGTGTAGATGTGGCACTTTGGGGCATGCTCTAGTGCCTGAGATTGTAGGGCTTTTTTATGTGTGTATGGTTGGCCTCGGTGATCTCAGAAGTCCTTTTCAACCATGACGATTCTGTGATTCTGTGATATCAGAACATCTACATGGTGGGAGGAAAAGTCCAGCACTGCATTTTGCTGGTGAAGTGGGATAAACCAGAGGCACAGCACTAGGTACCAGCAAGCCAACCTGTGTAACCTAGTGCACAGCTGAAGAAAGTAGGGGCCATTACCAGCCAGGAACCTGGGGGGCAAATGATGTCTTGAAAGCATCTAGCATCCACAAAGGATGTCCCTGAAGGGGGACCTTCTTGGGGGACTCAGATCCTGACCTCAGGTATGTGC
The DNA here is from genome assembly GCA_013400055.1 of Nycticryphes semicollaris. NCBI lineage: Eukaryota > Metazoa > Chordata > Aves > Charadriiformes > Rostratulidae > Nycticryphes > Nycticryphes semicollaris. Next base: position 820,186 of record VXBJ01003791.1, on the reverse strand, counting down.
CTCTGCTACTTCAGTGAGACACAAGGTCCCATAACTTGGGGGCAGAACATGGCTCATAAACTGAAAACCTCCTCCTTCTCTGAGAGCATCTCAGAAATCTGCACCCTACTTCACAACTGAAGTGTGGCTGCATCACAGCAAAAGCGGGTTATTTTCACAGCTTTTGCAGCCTGAATGAGTTCTGGAAACAAAGCAGAGCTGGTGAATACGCCTCTTCCAGAGACATCCAGGGCCCAGCTCCAAGTCTACAGGAGTTTTTGTAGATGCCGAATAAATAGCTACTCGTATGACTCTCCCCCTTGCTCACCCTCTCCTTCTCACATATCTGTGTTTCAGAGCTGACCTCCAAATCCATGGAAATCTGTCTGGCATGGAGCAGCTGCTGTGCGTGGTAGCAGAGACAACCTTCTCCCTTCCTCCTTCACTCCTCCTCCCATCCACCTTCAGAACACCTAACCAAGGCCTCCCGCCTCTGTGTAGCATTTGGCTTGCTGGGCATGCCATCTGAGGGACCCTGCAAGGCACTGAGCAAGTGAAAAAAACTTTCCAGTAAGTGTTTTTTATCCAAATCGATCCCTTTGGAGAACACCACGAAGCGGGCACCCAAACTCCATCCCTTCTGCCAGCACTCATTAGTCAATGGTGGGTCTGGAAAGCTCCTGACACAGATTCCAGTGGTCTGGGAAATAGGGATTTATGTCCATATAAAGCTCAGCGTAGTGCTCTAGCAATTTGCCACACGCAGCAAAGCTAAGCCTAGCAAATTAAGTCAGAGATGGTTGGCTCTCCACAGTGTCACGCTGGCTGTCTTCTGCCCCTGCTCGTGTAGAAGAGCTTGCAGAAAGGCTGGTTGACTCGAGTACAGCGCCAAAGGGCTGCTGTCTGTGGGCAGAGAAACTGTTTTCTACAGAAAACATAACCCGACAGCCACAGCGACAGGCAGATCCCTGCTCCCGAGGTTGTGCTGTTGGCAATGTGGCAATTAGCAAAGCCCTGGTTCTCATACCCTTCTGCAGCCAAGATGGTCTCATCACCTCTGACTGTTTTGGCCAAAAAACTGTGTGGCTGGTACTCAGTCTTGGATCTCTGTCTTGAAACCTTGTTACTGATGCATTTTCTGTCTGCTGCTTCCTATTTGGGGAGACGTTGAGCAGGGCTGATATTATAGATTATTACAGCTCTAAAGCAGGCCAATTGCTTTCTGTTTGGTGTTACTTTTATTCCTACATGATCTGTATGATGCTGCAGCTGAGCAAATAAAATCTGCTAGCTCTCATGTGGGTATAAAATTCTTTTCCCTTCCTGCAACACACATATAATAATAATCCCTGTTCGCTTGGGCCACTGACTATCTGGCAATTCAAAGACTGGATAGTGCATAGACTAAGACCTTGGGCTACCAACATTGTATGAGTTCCCAGAGCCCTGTAGGAAATAGTGCTTCCCTTACCATAGTGGTGGAAAAAAACCACCACCCAACAACACAGAACTCAGGCTGCAAGAGGGATGACATTGAAGTGCAAGTCATTTCCCAAATTTACTTTGTTCTAGGAAAGCTGTTCTTGGGGAGCTCTGAAGGGCTCCTGAGCTGGGCAAGACAAACATGGTGGATAGCTGGCCTGATTTTTCCAAGCAAGGATGGGAAAGCCAAAAAGCACGCGATAAATGGTCTCAAAACAGGTCCTGGCCTATTCCAGCTGCAATAGAAGGTGAGAGAAGAGCATTCTGTCTGTCCCAGTCACGTCTAATTCAAGTAGATGGCATCCCTGAGAGACTGAGAGCCTCCATCAGCATCCCTCCTGAGGGCAGGACACTTGGAGGGGTGCTCTGTCCTGCCAGCACTGAGCAAGAGCTGGGTGCGGGACCCCTTGCTGGGAGCTTTCAGGCCATTCAGGCACAGGCAGTGCTGCCCACTGGGGAGGGGACCAGAGAGAGTCACAGATGGGGGACATCAACCGTGTGGCTTCCTGCTCCGCAGGGAAGCACTCTGCCACAGTGCTGGGGAAGAGGCTGGAAGCACTTAAAGGCGAGAGAACAAAATCCTTGCAATCCACTGCCCTTCTCTCTGTAAATCCCTCTCTGCTGGGTAAAAGCCCATGAAATACTCTGGAGCACTTGGGTGGTGGTGGACAGTGGGACATGCCCAATATCCCACAGTGGTGGGAGCTGCAGGGGCTCCGAGTGTTTTACAGCCATTGCAAAGCAGATATCTGTGGACAAGCTGAGCTGGAGTGATGGCGCGTCTCAGGGATCCCACTCCAGGTTTGGGAATTTCGGTGGCTTTAGCCTGCACATCTCCCACTCTTCAGACATCCTGAAGAATATCCACACCAGAATCTCTCCAGAATCTCTGCTACCTAAGGGTAGCAGGTGGCAGAGGGGACATGGTTTCATTCTAAGCTTTCCCACAGCAATGGGGTGAAACAGGCTTTGTCTTTGGAACAGAAAAGGAAATCAGCCCCTATGGTGGGAGCATTCCCAGCACAAAGCCGGAGTTTTTCTAACCTCTCTGGCTAAATGCCACTCGTGTATGATGATTTATAGGGCAGTGCCTTCCTGCTGCGAAGCCACGCAGTGCTGGAACCTAGTAATTAGTTTAATGCTCAGAGCTTGATGCTGAACGGTGGGTGCTAATCTCCACTTTACAATTAATCTCACAGATTTATCAGTGCCTCGTACGAGGAAGGACTAAGGCTGTGGGTTACAGTCATCTGTCCCTGAAGAATGCGACGCTGTTTGAATCAGAGAGACCCCCATTTCAGTTTACGGTACGGTTTCACCTAGTGATCCATGCAGAAGACATATATTTAGAGGACATAAGGAAAAGGAAAATTCCCCCCACCTCAATCTTGCTAAACTCCTGTTACCTCTTCTCTTCTCTGCAACCCATGATTGGGATATCTGGGAAGGGATTTCTTTCTGCTCTCCACTGAAACAGCTTCAGCAGACGATGGGTTTGGTGTCCCTACTTGAGGCTTCTGCCTGGCAGGGTGTCTCAACATTATTTCTTGCACTGGTGATGTGAAAACAGGTGTCACAGCAGCCAAATAAGAATGCATTTTCCAGTTGGTAGCAGAATCAAAAATTTAGCTAGTGTGAAAAATCAGCCTGTATCAAAGAGTTCCCCTGCATTCTTCTGTGGACCCAAAATTCCCCCTGAAAAATTAATTTCATATCCAGCCAAAGCATTTGCCTTGAGCCCTACACCTGAATGTCTTTACTGTGGTGAGGAGCCCAAACGTGGACACAGCACATGTTGGCACTGGGGTTTAAGAGCTGACCTGGCAATTGACTAAATACCAACAAAAAGGCCTCAAGAGGCATCCTATCAATGCTGTGAAGGGGATGGACTGAAAGGAGACATGATTCATTGAGTGTCTGGCTAGCAAAGTTTTGCCTGTGACTACTTATTTCTACAACCTTCATTTAGCTTCCCTCCCTTTTAATTTCCAGAGAACCCTCCTCTGTTGGGAGGACCAGGATTTATAAGAGGTGGAAGAGTGTTTGGACGAGGGAGTGGGAGCTGCCTCTGATGGGGCAGCGTGTAAGGAGTGGCTGCTCAAGGTGTCTGAGGCTGCCTAGGAGGAGGCCTGCAGTAGATAAAAGACAAATTGCTTGCTAAATCTCTCCCGAGCTGCTGTATTTCCAGCAAAATCAAGACTCGGGTGCTTGTAACAGGCTTGGAAGAGCTCTTCCTTTGATCAGCAAGAATTACAGAGACTGTACCTCCTTACTGGAGCTGAGGCACTTCACCCACTAACAGATTTGCTAACAATTATATATTATTTATATAATAAACAATTATATATTGTTTCAGGTTGCTGCAGAGAAAAGCTTTCCTATTTTTTCCTTATGACAGGGTCAAGGAAGTTGCCCAAGCTGTTGGTTGAGGTGAGGACGGGAGGAGGAAGGAGAAAAGGGAAAATGAGAGAGGAGGGAGAGGATGGAGGGAGAATCTGGTGGACTGGGTGTGAGCATTGTTGTGCCAGGGGAAGCTGTTCTCAGGGCTATTGACAGGAACTTTCTTTCAATAATTGTTTTTTTCAGAGCGAGTGGATAAACGGGAATTCAGATGCAGCATTAGATGACAGGATAGTCCATAAAATAAGAGGCTGGCAGAGAAATATCTTTATAATGGCTTAACAAGGATAGGCAGAAATAGGCTGGGGGCCTGGAAGAAATCTTTGATGCTGTTGTGTGTATTTATTATTTATTCTTCTGGCACAAATATAGCATCAAAGAATGTTGAAAACAAAAAGCCCTTAGCCTGCTGTAGCTGGATTATCACTACATCTCTGTAACCATGGCATCACGTAGTATTGACAAGGAAAATCAGCAACAATGGGAAAAAAGTGCCCGGTGTGTATGACACTTGCAAGGGTGAGGCAGGCTTCCTCTCTTCAGTGAGGATGCACCAGAAGGGAGAAGAAAATCTGTGAGCATCTTGCTAGCCTGGGCATCTGTGAGCCTCGGCTCTGGTGGAAAATGCCACAAAACAGCGAAATTGCTCCCTTGTGTGTGAGCCTACGTGAGACATACGGGGAATATAGAGTAGATCCCCCCACTAAAACATTTTGTTGGCATTGCAGAGCCACACAAACCAGCGGGGGTGGCATCAGTCCGTAGCTGAGGATGGAAATAGCTGCAAAATCTCAAGCATCGCGGTTGAACCTCTCCACGGCTGCGACCCTGTGGGTGCGATGTTGCCAGTCTCTTGGGCCCATCCTATTCCAGCCCTTTCCATCCTTCCCCTCTCCTTGTGCCAGCCTCCCCGGCTCTGCAAGCTCTGGCTGGTGTGGCTGGAAAGCCTTCATCGTGGCTGTGCAGAGCAGAGGACTGCACTAACACAAGCAACAAGGCACAGGCTTCATACTGTACTGATTATTTTTTTGGAAAATAACATATATTCCCTTTTTTTCTGGAATGCTTTTGCTGGCTCGGAAATATTTCAAGTACCAGCAGGGGATTAGGAAGCTTCTTTTAATCAGCTTTTGTTTTGTTTCTTTTTTTTTACGTCTTTGCAGAAAAACAAGTAAAAGTCTACTCTGAAATGTTCTCCCCAGAGTAATCGGGACTTGGCTTCTAGGAAAGTGGAACAGGACAGCCCCTTGCCACCCCTCAGAGACCCCTTGCAGAAGGGCTCAGGCAGATTTGAAGCAGGAGGAGCTGGAAGGCTCCAGATGGGGGCAAACCTCAGCCTGGAGAACTGTTAATGCTGCCTCTCACTTGCCCTGCAGCAAATTGCCATTAAAACCATGGAGTAAAGACTTTCACAGTTGTCTGATGGGTCTGGCAACCTGGTTTCCTCTCAAACAAGCAGACCGGGCCAATACCCACCACGTACATCTCAGCAGCGGTCCCTCTGTGGCACAGCTGGAAAGCAAGAAACCCTGACAAACCCGACTGCCTGCCCTCCTGAGTTCCTCCTCTCTTTTCCCTTCTCGTTTTGCTCTTCCTCTCCCGGCACTGCTCCCTCTCCCCGTTGCTGCTGTGGCTCTGCCCCAGGCACAGCCTTGCCTGCACAGCCCTCTCCCGAGATGCCACTTCTCTGGCAGCCCGTGGTACATAGCAAAAAAAAAAAAAAAATAATAAAAAAAAATATCCCCAGCGGAGCAAGTGATGCCAGGAAGACACTCGCCTGCCCTCCACATCCCAGGGCTACTTTCTGCCTTGGCTGCAAGCCTCTGCATCTTTGTGTGGTTAATAAAAATAACCCGAAAGTACTCCGGAGCAGACAGAGCAATCCCAGAGACTCCAAACATCTAAGGGGCTTTGTTTCCAAGGCAACATCTTGTCTCCTAGCTGCAAAAGGCCACGGGAATGAAGGCAGCCTATGGAAAATGAATAGCTCAATGACAACAACAACAAAAAAATCTGCTGGGGAGAGTATTGGAGAGGGAGGGGTGTTGTTAGGGGGGGCCAGGAAAGAGCGGAGGAGCTGAGCAAGCCAGGGCTAGCTGCACCGAGAATGCAAGGGGACAGGGGGCAATTTATCTCATGAGAAGCAGGGTCCTGCCCCCATTGAAATGCATAGCACCACTTCCACCGACTTAATGGGAGCACGGGAGCTTGCACAAATCGGCTATTCTTTTCTTTTCCCTCTTTTTTTTTTTTTTTTTAAGCTAGAGTGTTTGAAGATTCGAGCCAGTTAAAAATAATCCATTGTCCAAAGCAGAGCCTTCTTGGGTCCCAGGAGCTTTTCAGCCAGGGCTGTAGCGCTATTGACTGGAACCCCCTTAGGTTCCCACTGCTGGAGTTGCCTTCATTCCTCCACCCTGCAGGGCAGCAAGGCGGGAGGTGCCAGAGCATGGGAGCACCCCTCCGGCCCTTCCCATTAAGAAAGAAATAGGTTTTCACTCATTCACTCTTTTTTTTTTTATTATTATTATTGTTTTTTTAGATTTCCAGCGCTGTGCAGTATGTGAGTATCTGTCTGCAAGCCAAGCTGCAGAATCAGGACTTTTTGCTATGGCTGGAAGGATGGGTTTGCTATTACAACCTTTCAAGGTAGCTGCTTCAATAGCAGACTTGAGACTTCAGGAAATCAAAGACCCCTCGGCCCTCCAGATCCCACCCGTGACACCTCTTGCCCCTGCCTGAGGGCAGGCAAGCAGGTCCAGTGGCTCCATCGTGGTGGTATTTAACATGCAGATCGCCCTTACCATCACTGATGCAGTAAAATACTCCCAAGATCATTTATGGGATTGATACCAGGCTGTGAGGGAAGAGATTCCCCAGTGCCAGCTGAGATGCTTTTCCTGCTCTTGCCTTTCCTCTCCCTCCTGTCCCACGGGAATGCCTGAAAGCTTTTGATCGTGATGCCAAGTGAGCTGCCCGAGCTTTTCCCTTGTGTCCCTGGAGGCGGCATGGATGCCCTGGGAATGTGACAGGCATTCCAGAGGGCCAGGAGCTCATCCGGATCTGGCTCCTCAGCAACATGACCAACACAGAGCTCCATCATGCCAGGACCAGGGTCCTAACACAGCTCGCATGCTTCCCTGGGGTGGCTTTGAGGGACGGGGGACATCTCTGTACTGGTCTCTGACCTGGGCTGGGGCCAGCCTTGGGCTCGTGATCCCCCTCTCCTTTTCCTCAGAGACTCTTTGGGATGATGAACAACTTGGCCATTGATGCCCTGCCTGATGTTAAAACATTTTATTTAACTAATGTCTTTCCTTTGTATATCCTCCCAATCGATACCATGCGAGTCGGAGGTTTGCAGAAGGAGAGCTGCTGGGAAATGCTTCCCTCACACCTTTTTTTCACACTCTCTGCTGTGGGCAGAGCAAATCCATCCACACAGATGAACGACCGCTATCTATTATTCATCTGGATATGCCAAGCAGAGCTCTATCCGAGCAGGTTTTGAGATGATGAGGTTTGCTTCTCCTCTACCCACACCACCAGCTCCTTGAAATGGTTTTAATTCAGCTGAACTCCAGGGAATTCCTCTGAAATTGTCCCAGTAGAGCAAGACTGCAATTTGCTCCCTGGCACTCTGCTCCCCCTCTTCCCAGAGGATACTTGGCTTGGGCAAGCCCAGACAACTGGGAGCTCCTGGGGCTTGGGGATGGACTGGCAGGGACGAGACGTGAATTTAAGAGTCAGGAAAGCGTGGGACTTGGATGTTTGCATCAAAACCAGTACAGCCATTTTACCCTCTTGCCCCCAGTTCTTCCCTCTTACAAGTATCCACCATGTGTATTGCAACATGGATAATTTTCTGCCCTGAACTCTTTTGCGGTGTTCCTGGATCACCTTCCACAGCTGTAGCTTTCATCCTTACGCAGCTGAACTTCACTTCTATGTGGCTGACCTTCACTTCTACAGATCACATCAAGTTTTCACTTGAAAATACACTTTAAAAGTGTTCAGCCCTACTTCAACATAGAATGGTTTCAGTTGGAAGGGACCTTAAAGACCATCCAGTCCCATCCCCTGCCATGGTCAGGGACACCTCCCACCAGACCAGGCTGATCAAAGCCCTGTTCAACCTGGCCTTGAACACCTCCAGGGATGGGACAGCCACAGCTTCTCTGGGCAACCTGGGCCAGGGTCTCACTACTCATATATTGTGGTTTGTGCCACCTCCTGTAAGACTGACTCTCAAAATAGTCCATAGTATTAATACAAGAGTTGCGATTTTCCAATGCACTGGGTACTGACCTAACCTGTCCCACACTGAGCTCAGCTGTAGATTGTTATCAATGGGGAACATGGAATATTCCTGAAAATCCCATCACTTGGATTTAACAACAGAGAAAGACTTTGCAGGATACATTATTATTGGCTTGTTAAAAATTCTCACCTAGATGTCTTTAAAAATGCATCTGCTCAGGTCATTAACAGCATCTGCATGGACAGCCTTGTCATTATGTCTGAATGAATAAATAGTCTTGATTTATAATCTAATAAATTTATAGAATAAATTAGAGCTAAAATATAGCCAGCCATGTGACTGGCTACATCTGCAGATTATTGTCTGTCTGGCTGATTTCTTGCAGTGGTTTAGTTTTTTAAGGGCTGTGAACATGAGACAATGCGGCTGTTGCCCTCGGTCTCAATGCGACCGGGTGCTGAGCACCCATCGAGCAGCTTGGGCCACTCCAACCCCTTCTTGACAACCTGCCTGTCCCTTCATCTTCTGTGCTGCCCTTCTGCTTCCGATGGCTCTGCTCTTGACAGACGCACACACACAGGCTGCCTTCCAGACCCACCACTCAGGGACAGACAACACGTGCTCACACCTCCTCCCTAGATCAAAATGGCCAAGCTTTCAACTTCCCTCTGAGCCGGTATCTTCAGACTAACAGGTCCAGCTGGAAATGCATTTCCAGCTCCTATTTGCCTACCAGAAGAAAGCTCTCTGTGGCTCCACGCTGCTCCTCGTGAGCCTCAGCACTCGGTAATGAAGCCATTGATGGGGCAGTGGTATGTGCTCTTGTCCCTGCCAAAACCCCGCTCCCTCCTATTCATCTCAACAAGATGCAAAGCCCCGGTGCTGCCAAGCAGCCTTTCAGCTGCCAAAGGAAAAGGAGCTAATCAAACCAGTGAAAAAGCCCCGGTGCCAGGCTCCCTTCCCAGCTCAAAGCCCGCAGATGCAAAACCCACCAGCCGCACCTGAGTGCCTCCTGCTCTGCCTATCCCAGGCTGAGAGATGTGGGCTCTGCTGTTCCCGGTCCTTCTTCCTGCTGCCTCAGTTAGCCCACATCAGAAAACCGCCACATTGATCCCTCTCAAGACACACCTTGGCCTGCACTCCTTAATCCTTTTTATTATTATTATTATTATTATTGCTATTATTATAATATTTAAATTTCTTTCTGCAATGCCAGCTTCCTACCTCTCCCCTCCTTATTTCCCACACTGCAGAGAAAAGCCCCACACTGTGCCTTTCACGTCCCTCGGCCCGTTTGAAGTCATCTTTTTTTTGCCATCATTTCAAACTCCACTTGGCCAGAAAGAAGAGAAGACCGCTGGGTTTGGGTGCAAGTGCTCCAAGCACTGCATGCACTCTCCTGCTGCAATGCCCATGTCCATGGCTGGGCACTGGCTCTGCTGCTGCCCCACAACTATTTACAGCAGATGAGGATGGGGTTTGTTCCACAGCTGCATCTCAATCCGCTTCTCCGGGACGTTCTTCCACTTCTTCATTTTTAGCGCTGGCATTAGGTATTTAGAGCATAAAATGACTAATTTGCCTCTCTGCAGACGCTACGCTTTGAGGCCATTTGGGAATTGCTGAAGTTCTTTGCCACCTACAGCCCAGGGAGTTTATAATACAGAGATAGTACATTTCCATAGTGCTTCTAACTTTGTGCAAAACTGCTGATTTACTGGGGAGCCACCACCCTGCAAGGGGCTGGGAGGTATCTGCTGGTGGGGCTGAACGCAGGGGTTGCTGAACAGCCTGGTTTCCATGTACAGCAGTTTGGGAACAGAGGTAGAAACATGACTTTGCCAAATGAGTAACACCAAGTTATCAGTTTCAGCTGGAGCAGCTCCAGCAGTTTTGGCATTTCTAGAGCTCACAGACACCGCAAGGAATATTTAAGGGGGCAAAAAGTAATCTGTGGGCTTTGGAGGTTGGCCACGGTGCCGCTGTAAATGCTCTCGGGCCCACCAAAGGTCACGGGTGCTCCAGAAGAGATGGGGGTGGCATCTCTTCCGCCAACACTCAGCCCTCTCACTGATGGGAAAAGAGGGCCAGCCCTGCGGCAGGGAAGGATGCTGTGTGCTCAGCATCCCTGCATCCCTCCTCCAATGCTCTGCTTCCTCTTTGGAAAGCCTGCCTGAGCAATCTGTCCTTGTGCACACTGATCCTGATGTCGCTGGAGGAGAGGGCAGCTCGGTTTCAAAGGACACCAGGCTGGTGGGGCAGCTGGCAGAGAGGGCCAGGGAATGATGCCATGGTGGGGAGAGCATGGCTGAGCTGGAGGGCATTCCAGTTCTCCCTGGCCCCAGACACCCCAAGTGCTCATGGGGCTGGTCCTGGCTGCGATGGTGCCACATCCCCAAGAAAGAGCACAGCCGCTCCTGATGGACCTTCAGCTGCTCAACCTGAACTTGCTCTCAGGGTTACCTGTCATGGTTTGAGCGATACAGGACTGATTTCTGCTCTAATATCTGGGAAAAATGCACTTTTAGAAGGCTCCAGTGTCTGAAGTGATGGTGCCAGAGCCCTGAGCCCTTCCCTTCCTCCCAAAGCCGCAGCGCTCACAGGGTCCCACATTGGCTGTCCCTGTGGGGAGGCGGGGAGTGCACGGCTCCCTGTGATGGAATGGGCTGGGGATAGTCCTTGTGTGTTTTACATTGGTATTGGGATCAGTGCTGGTTCTTTAGTATTATTAATGTTAATTATCTAGTATTATTCTATTAAATCTGCTTATATTTCAACCCTTGGGTTTCCTTGCTTTTCCTCATTCCCCTTTCCCATGTGGGGAGGTGTCATCGGGAGAGAGAATAATTGTCTGAAAGACAGTAAATTGCTGTTGGTTCCTCAAACCATAACATTACCCAACAGCCCTGGCACAGGAGGTACAGCAGGGGACACTTGTGTGCCCACGTTCCCCTCCATCACAGCCCTGCAGCAGGGCCCCACGATGCCTGTGTTTTGGCTCACTCTTTAGCTCCAGGCAAAGCTCTTCTGCTCTCTGGGATGAGAGATCTAATGATCATCTGGCTGCATCTGTAACTAACGCTCTGCTGATGCCCCAAAAGAGGAGGCTGTCTCCTTCCTCTAGTCTCAGCTGAAGGGGTCATGGTCTACAGCAGGCAATGTTGTCTCATGGGTCATGTTGTGTCATGGGTCTGGTGAGTCTTCCCTTCAAAATCCATCCGCAAGCTCTGCCGCTTGTGGGGTCAGAGATAACGCACAGCATTCTGCAGCGAGCATCCTTCTGGTGCTCATCCCTCCTCTGCCCGACCCCCACACACCAGAATGAGCTTTCCTTCCTCTGTGGGAGTGCTAATTCCCCTCTCCTCACCCTCACTCCTGCTCCCTTCACCTGCCCATCTGTCCTCAGACCAGAGTTTGTGTGATGTGGTGTCTCCACCCACCCACCCTGCACCTCATCAAGTTTTTTTCCTCTTCTTCCTTCCTCATTTCTGTGAGGAGCTACACAAAATTCCCTCCAGCATTAGGGGCTTGTCAAACCAGCTGAAAAAAACCCTGTGCATAACCTTCACCACCAAACTCTCCATCCCACCGCACCAGGCCAGCCTGATGGACTTGTAATTTAATCAGCTTTTCCATTTTAATGCTAACTGTCCTCATCCCCCAGCTGGGGTAATGAACACTGGCAGGATTTTTCTGTGTCTGTAAATATTTCCCTGCTGCTGCAAATAGGCTGTTTTTCCTTCTCTCCGTATCGGATGAAGATGGCTGCTCTACCAGCTCGCCATGTAAATTTAAAAGCGTTTCAAAACCTCTGTCCTACATAAATATGAATGTATTTCATCCAAGAGGAACCTGTTACTGAAGGAGCTGCATTGCTAAATCATTCAGAAGGTTATTGTTTGAAGTGCTCACAGTCAACGGTGCCTTGACTATTACATCTGTAAAAGGGGGGCAGGGAGGAGGGTGGAGGGGAAAAAATGAGTGGGGATCATGGAAACCTCTTAAAATGAAGGAGGTTATGCGCTGAGATCAACAAGGTATAAACAGGGCATTGCCAACCAGCAGGTCTGGCCCCAGGAGGATGGGCCAGCTGCAAGCAGCTCTGCACATTATTCACTGGCAATTGCTTTCTGCCACTGCCCTGACTTATTTACACTCCAGAAGATTTTTGAAGTGTGTTTATTTAAGAAAGATGAATCCAGAGGCTCTGGAAGGGGAGAGGAGCTTTCTGAAGGAATCTGTTCTGCCCCAACCACACCCAATCCGTTTCACTCATTAACCCCTCTGCACAAGAAAGAGGAGGGCAGTGCACTAATCTCTATGCATTATGTAGGAGAAATTCTGATCTGGTGGGGCTGAGGGTGAAAAGGCATTGCTGTGCTTTTCCTTACTCCTTGGCATCGCACTGGAGGATGGAGGGATGTTGTGGGGATTGGGAAACTTGGGGGAATGATGGCTCCTGTGCCCAGACACCGACTGCCACAGCTTCATGGTGGCTGAAGGCTGTGTGTCCCCCTGATGTTAACATCTTTCACTAAATTCAACTAAATTCAAGCATTTCACACACACACGCACACACCCCTTTAGTAAATTCCCTACTTTCTCTAAACAATTTTATGTCATCAGTGAACAAAAGCACTCAAATACTCATCCCCAACCCTGTTCAGAAGTGAAGTTCTGGGTACTGCGATGATTTAGAGCAGGCACAGAATCCAACAAGAGACCTTGCTCAGGCACTGCACCTTCTTACTCAGCTTCTAAACCAGCAGCTGACAGAGCTCGGAGTTTCTAAACTGTTTTCAGTCCTTTAATTGATGATGCGACTGTATAGATCTACATCTCTGTCCTTTGCTCTTTACTGATGTATCTGTTCCCCAAGCAAATGTTTAAAATGAAATTGGATATATTTTTTTTTGCAGAATCAAATGAAGTGCCTGCGCCAGTACTGTATTTTAAGATGTCAGTCTGATCTTTGGGAGGCCAGAGTTAGGCAGATGTTTACCTGCCCATAACAAGCTGGGTTCATACTAGAGTTAACCAGATAAACCAGAGAAGCTCAGAGAAGCTGTGGCTGCCCCATCCCTGGAAGGGTTCAAGGCCAGGTTGGATGGGGCTTTGAGCAACCTGGTCTGGTAGGAGGTGTCCCTGCCCAGGGCAGGGGGTTGGGACTGGATGGTCTTTAAGGTCCCTTCCAACCCAAACCATTCTGTGATTCTCTGATTTTGCTGTTGATCCAGCTCCCTGTAAGAAGGGGTTATTTTTTGGTGCTTTGCTCCTCCACATGATGTTCTTCAGCATCTTGTAAAACCAAAGGGTTAGGACCCCACCTTGTTTGTGCTTAAGTTCAGCTCCATGTATCATTAATGTGGAGCCATCACTCCCCGTGCTGCCACTGGAAAAGCACCTTTGACACCACCTGGCTTGGCCCTGCTCTGGCGTCAGAGCAGCACATATTCATTTTCATGATGAGTGAAAGATGTCTTTCACCACTCTGTGTTCAGAGTTTGAATTTTTGGCAATGGGCTTTCACATTCAGATACTACTCATGCGTTGCAACATGGCAAAGCTATTAGAAACACAATTTAATTTTGGTCTCATTGCTGATAAGTCCGGTGGGAATTCTCACTTAATCAAACTTTAATGTTTTCCTTGTAAATCTCAGAAAAATCAGTAATTGGCCTGATAATTGAATTTTCAGATCATGTATCAAAGGAATAATGCCATGCAAGGGATGAGCAGCGGTCTGCCTCTGGAAGCCCAAACATCTCAAATGGAAAATTCTGCAGAATTTAGATAAAGATTTGAATACACTGCTGTAGAGCTAAGAATAGACCGTATTATTTATATCGTCAAAGGAAGCGGCTGAAATCACGGAGATCTTCAGAGAGTAAAGATGCTCAGACAGTTCCGCACAGGCGTCATGCTCATGGAGCTGAAGGGGAAAGCTATTGACGTCTCCCGGCAGGCCCCACCAACCAGATGGCACGTCATGCCGAAGAGAAATGCCTGGTTTTTCCCTCCTGGAAGACACACTCGGGGCATCTTTCAAGTACCCAAGTAGAGAGCGGGGAGTGACTTGCCCGTTGCAGAGATGCCTCATGCCCCACTGGCCGTGTCTCCCCCCTGCTGAAGTCCCTGTGTGCTCTATGTGTCCCATGCCTCCGACAAAAAGCTTTATTTCAGAGATTCATTAGCCTTTTCCCATTGAGTTATTCTTCAGGTCCAGTCCTTCTTAGAAGTTGATGTCTGACTAGATCAGAGAATAAAATGAAATAGCTAGTGGGAAAAATTCAAAACATCCTTTTAATTAAAAATAAAATAAAATAGAGGCCTCACAGCCATAACAGATGACTGCATTTCTCTGAAGTTCACCTACTTTAAGAACTGTGCCCCTCTCTCCTGGGACCATGACAGCAACACTAAGTTTTTCCTGTACTTTAGATGCTTTCAAGCTCAGAAGCATTTCCAGCAGTAAAATAAATGCCTACTTTCAGTCCTTGTTCATTTTCCTCTCCTTCCTCTCAAGTATGTTTTAGTCTCTTCACTGATGTTTCCCACTTTCCCCACCTCTCTAAATGAAGGGGAATGTCTCCAACCCTGAAAAGCATATGGATGGAGGGGTCCTGTTTACTTTCTTGCACGGTCTGTAACTCCGGTGTCTTTGGTGAAGTAGCTCCTGTTTGTGCTGCCATCCAAGAGAAGAGACTCGGAGACTCAAGAGACTATGAGCCCGCTCCTCCCGTGCCTGTGTGACACCTTCTTCCACCCAGTGAAGGCAACGGGGGAGCATGAGCTGAAGGTTGGAGCCTGCCCATCCATAGGACCAGGAGACAGATGCCTGGTAGGAAGGACGCCTGCAGCCCACTCCGAGAGGCTCCGGTGCCAGATGAAGGAGCCGCTTTCCCAGGAGCAACAAGGAGTGCCAACCACATCCTGCATCCAGCACCACTCCCTGCAGAGGCTGTTTTCACACTGCCTACCCTGGTGCCACCAGAACTTCAAGGAACCGGAGGCAACACTTGCAGAGAAGGTGATCACTCATCGCTCTCATGAATTTAGGTGCAGAAGGAGAGATGACGTTCGTGCTAATTTGGGCTTCTATTTTTTCTCTTTTGACACTAGATGTTGGTTCGGCTTTGCCAATCCCGTGTCCCTCAGAGCCAGCTGGATGCTGGGGTTTCTCCTCTGTGCCACGAGAAGAAGAAGTTACACTGGTTTTTGAAAACCTAACGTGCCAACAGATTTTTGGCAGGTGGTTCTCCCCATGTCACGTTTCGATAGCATTAAGTTCTCTCACTTAAGCAGCATCAAATGTTTACATTAGAGTAATGACAAAATATCCTCCTTTAATTTTTCCCTTTCATTTTAATTTTCCTCTCACCTCCACTTATCAGCTAAGTGTTGCTATTTCTTTGTAGCGAAAATGAAGATATTCAAATGGTTCTGTTCAGCCTTTCACTGTTGAAAATTCCAGCAGAACCAATTTCCCTGAAAATTGTGGGATTCTCAGAAAGCATCATTTTTAGACAGAAAATTACTTCCAGGGAAATATATAAAATTGGATAGAGTGCATGCGCTGGCATTAGCTCAGCTCCTTCCATCGAGGGGAAGGGGAGTTGTTTTTAAATTCATTCACTTGGATGTGGAGGGAAAAAAATGGCTCTGATTTGTTTTGATGATTAAAATGTCCAAAAATATCAGTTTCCTGTCCATCATTCAGAGCATGCTCGTGTCAGACAGCAAGGAGGAAAGTTTACCCTTGACTGGTGACAGAAGACCATGAAGCCAGCTACCGCCAGCTGCGAGCACCATTTCCCACTCTGGGGCTTGGTGGTCATCTCCATCCTGTGCACAACATCAAGGTTAAAGGGTTTACAGAGACTGTTGGACACATTCACCTGCAGACCCATAAATCTGTAGGCCAAGTGTTTATTAATAGCTCCTTCCACTAAGAACACCAGAAATTCTGAGCTAATTGATCTAGCAGGCAGCTTCTGCTCACCGTGGGAATTTAAGCAGGAATTTAAGTAGCAACAAGTTATCTCGTGTACTCTTGCCCCCATGGTGAAGAACCAGAGGTTGCACCTGAGTGGTTTTGCTGTGGGGACAGGAACAATCCCTGCCTCATCCTTCAACATCACAATGGTGATGCCACCTGGCACCTCACTGGAAAGAAAACATGCGCCCCTTTCCTCATGCTTTCTCCATCTACTGTACTTCAGGGGTGGGATGGGCAAAATGGAAAGGCTCTGTAGTGCTTTCTGTGAGGACAGTGATCTCCTCTGAGGACATGCTGAGAGAGTTGAGGCAGTTCAGCCTGGGAAAGAGAAGGCCCCAGGGAGACCTTAGAGCCCCTTCCAGTCCCTCAAGAGGCTCCAGAAAAGTTGGGGAGGGACTCTTGATCAGGGAGGGGAGACATAGGATGAAGGGGAAGGGTTTTATACTGAAAGAGGGGAGATGGAGATGAAATCTCATGCAGAACTTCTTTGCTCTGAGGGTGGTGAAGCCCTGGCCCAGGTTGCCCAGAGAAGCTGTGGCTGCCCCATCCCTGGAGGGGTTCAAGGCCAGGTTGCATGGGGCTTTGATCAACCTGGTCCATTGGGAGGTGTCCCTGCCCATGGCAGGGGTTGGGACTGGATGGTCTTTAAGGTCCCTTCCAACCCAAAGCATTCTGTGATTCTATGGTTTAAGAGTGCACAGTGTCCTCAAAGGGCCAAGGTTGAGGGTCAGAAAAGCTCTCGGGCTGCTCAGGTCCCCAGGCCACTGTTGGTACCAGGTGTGGTGGGAGGTGGTTGTATAGCTCAGAGACATGCGTGAGGTGACAGCTAGGCTGGCAGCCCCTGCTTCTCAAAAGTGCTGATGGAAATCTAGTCTGAGACAAAGTTTCAAAAGGGAGGCAAAAGCTACAGAGAAGTAGGTGGTTTGGAGATGATGGTGAAGAGATGGTGGAGAGAAAGGGTGCACCCAACAGCACATTGCTTTCCAGGGTGTTATGTGTAACATCGCACCCCGGCCGCGCCAGGGATGTGTCTGTACCCAGAGCCAGCTCTTCCCCCATGCAGCTCACACAGCAACCTTGTTTCTCCAAGAAAATGTCAGGGGAACATACTGCTGTGATGGCCTAAGTGGCATTCATTCCTCATCCATTCCTGCGGAGCCTGACAAAGATAAGCTCTCCTAAGGTACCAGGTAGCACATGCCCAGGAGAGTATGAGTGGGTACATCTCCATGGGACACACACCCAGGAACAAAGGCTGCCTAAGCTCCATCCAAATACACACCTCTTGTGAAAACAAAGCACACACCCCACTTTCCAGAACTCTGCATGTTTATTGGGAGGAGCAGCAACGGGAAAGGCAGATGAAAAAGGGTTAAAACTAAACCAACAGATATTTCTCGCACCAGCACAAGAAAGCTGGGATGGAAATGTGGAGGATTTAGGAGTCGCATTGTGGACAAACAATTCAGTCTCTTCTCTCAAGGAACAGGCAATAGGACAAGAAGATATGACCTCAAGTTGTGTCAGGGGAGGTTTAGGTTGGATATGAGGAAAAATTTATACACTGAAGGGGTTATTAAGCGGTGGAAAAGGTTGTCCAGGGAAGTGGTGGACTCACCATCCCTGAGGTATTTAAAAGCTGGGCAGACGTGGTGCTGAGGGACATGGGTTAGTGGCGGTTTAGGCAGTGTTAATTGATGATTGGACCTGAAAGGTCCCTTCCAACCCTGACAATTCTATCATTCTACAATTGCCTGTTCAGTTCCCTGAATGCATCTACCAGCTCAGAGAATTCACCACGAGAAGCGAGGTTCAAGCACAGGGAGCAGTTTCTGTGCTAGTCTCCCCCTAATTTTCCAACATTTACAATATTCTGGTCCAAGCCTTACCAGGAAAGTCTTCTTCAGGTGATTACACAGCCAGTACTTCTTATCTGCTAATGATGATTAGCAGAGTCACATAGACGAGACATCCGAGCACCAGAATGGCTTTTGGTCTAAGGGGACTGAGGAGTGGAGGGTACTTGAGAGCCGAGCAGATGGAGGGGAAACTCAGGGAGCACCTCACCTCTCTCTCACTGTCTCAGACAAATCAAGGGCTTCGCGAACTCCACAGGATAAGTCATGTTCAAATGTAGCAATTAGGACCTCTGTTAGAAAATCCATACTCTGCTTTAAGGGGCTTCTGACAAGCAGTAATAGGAGATTAGCAGCGTACAGAGGAACTCTGGAGCTCCTGACAGCAGTTATTTTCTTTAAGATGGAGCTGTTGATAGGAAACCAAGTTAAAAGTTGGAGGAATATAGCTGATGTCTTCTCTTTTTCCCTTCACCATCACCCTTTTAACACTTTCAGACTCCATCTGCACACAATTGAGCTTTCAAACTAGTCACCTTTCTCAATCTGGAGAGGAAAAAATGACCTTTTTGTAATGGTTACCCAAGCTATCTGCCCCAGTCAATTCTGCCTGCATCCCGACTCCCTAGACTTTGACTTCTGAACACCTTTTGTTCCACTTTGCAGCTAATTTTTTGCTCTTGATTACACTATTCAGGTCTTGCTTTGTGTATATGCCATGTTCCCTGCTCAGCTCTTGGAAACATGAAGCTGTCTGGCCTCCCTAAGGCTGTTCAGAAACCCACTGGCCAGATCCATCCAAAAAAGCGCTCTGTCAGAGCAGATTTAGAAGTCTACAGTGCCCTGACTTAAGGCCTTGTTACAGACTGAAAGTCTTCTTTACCTCACTTAGTTGCCCAAAACACTCAGAGCTCAGTGTCAGCTCCAGTACTGATGGATTCAAACCCTAAGTGCTTCTCAGCCCCTCCGCACTGAGGATGGTGGATTTGGACCCAAGTATCAGGAGTTCCCAGCTGGGAAACCATAAAAGCCTGTAACTTAAATTTTGCTAGGTTCCTCTCTTTCTAATGCCTGTGTATCAGCAGTGCAGGGCCTGAAGACTTGTTGGTACTGAGTCACTGGGAGGCAGAACTTGGTCAAAACATACTGGGAAAGCTCACAGCTCCAAAACTGCCCTGACCCCATGACTCAGGGGGATTGTGTTTGAAAGCACTATATAAAATTTCACTTAAAGTTCAAGTTCAAAACCAGAAGATCCCAGCATTGTGAGGAAATGACTTGAAAGAGTTTAGAGGAGTAAAAGGAAGTAGAGACTTGACTAACAGACACCCAGCTTCTTCAAAGGCAGGAGAATCTCAGGATGTGGCAACTGAACGGGCAAATACTGCAACAGCCTCAGACACTCAGAGATTTTCCCATCCAGTACCAGGCAGAGGAGTCTGAACACACTGGCAGTGACTCTGGAGACCACCAGCACGGAGTGCTCCAGCAGAGACCACTTATATGGACAGAAAGTCCCAAGGATTTTCAAACCTTGCTTCATGTTCCCAAGCTAGTGCAGCAAAGACAAAAGGGAAGGATAAAAATTGTGAGGTGCGGAGGACAAATGGCAGAAAGAAGGACACAAACCCAACACAAATCAGAACTGAGGATTCTCTCCCTTCTGAGTACTCTTTAGCATAAGGATCATACTCTGCTAGAGGTTTTCTTTCCCTGCCAGCCTGGCATAAGCCCAGATTAAAACGGGAGGACATTTTTCGCAATGCAGGTTGTTTTTTTTTCCCCTGATCCCATCCCATTACTGGTACCAGCCATGGATACCTAATATAATCAAGAGCTTAAGCCCTAGAATGAAGCTTGAAGTAAAGATCAGGCAAGCAAAGCTCCTGGGAGATGGGAATGGCCACTTGGGCAGCTTGACATGATCAACCTCATTGGGAAGAAAAAGGCTGAGAAACCCAGAAGAGATACTATAGGGCAGTGAGGGGAAAGACACAGCAAAGGAGGTTTGCTGTCTGCTTGTACACATGCACAGCATCAGGTGAAACCACAGAATCTGAGACCACATACCTCACTACTGGTTACAGGTCAGGCTGTCACCTCATGTTACATCATCCCACTCAATGTACAAAATCTTTCGCTGGGTAGCTTTTCCCAAAACGCTCAATTTCTCCTTCTATCAGTTTTTTCTGCAACAGTCACTTTCCGCATGAGCGAAAGCCAACGTTCATGATTATGCTCACGAATGCCAAAGTTCCCCAAGAACCAAAATAGACCCACGTCTACCTGACAAGTACACTATTGCAAAATCTTTTGCAGGGGAAAAAAAATAATCCATGGTTAGGGAAAAATATACATAAATAGCAATCAGCTTGGCGTCATTATCACAAATACAAAAAACATTTAGGGACCTCTTTTATGTCCTGAATATTTCATTCAGTCCTGCAGTGCAGCGGCTCCCTAAACCTTTAGTGCGCTGAGCTCTGCTTTTGAGGCTCTAATTTGCTGTTGCCATGACACTGTTAATGTCTGAATTGCTTTTTTTAACCACTCTTCTCCTTTTTTCGATCTCTTGCAGAGGCATTCTGAAATAGTGGGCATGAGCTGATCTTGTGGAACAGTCTGTGTGTCCTCAAAAATAACAGAAGAGTATTCGTTCTTACAAGCTGGATGGCTGATCCCGTCGGATGGGTGGATGGATGGATGGATAATTACAATCCTGATGGATCATAGCTTTTTAACTGCAGAAACCACAATGAACATATCTGACCTAGTTGAGATAAATTGAGCTTTGGTGCAGGGGGTGATTTCATTTGCTGGGGTTTTTTGAACAGTGACATCCAAAAAAAAAGGTTATTGGATAAGCAAAAAATTCATCATTCTCTTATGTTTAATTGGGTTTCCAGAGTGAGTAGAGTGTACAGAATAAGATTAAATTGCTCAGCAGCAAGTTTATTAACATAGTTGCTTCCCAGATCCAACTAAGAATGGAGAAATCTCTGTCAAGGTCAACCTTAGCAGAACAACTCTGATTCCTTAGGAAACACTTTTTGCAGGAGATGCACTTCCTTTAATGGAATAATACCTTCCAATTGCCTGGCTTCTTAATAATACACCAGTCTTTACTGTTCAGGGGTTTAAAGAGGATGTTTTCAGTCGTTCTGAAGAATAGTCATCTCAGCTCACCTTCCCTGGAACTCTTCCCTCTCATCAGCCGACTGGGATGTGGACATCCTGCAGCATGTCTCCTTTGGGACCCGCAGGGAGGCAAACTCTCCCATTATCCCCTGTAACTGCTGGCAAACACCCCTTCGCCAGCCTGGGCGAGGAGATGGAGCCTGATCGAGGGGCAGATCCGGAGACCCTTCTCAGCCCAAACCTGATATGATTCATCTGAGGTCAACTGCTGTCAGCTCCTCCCAGTACCAGTCCTGGTCCCCATCCCAGCACGAGCCTGAGTCAGGCTCCAAAGGTATTTTGATATTGGTATTTTGGCTTTTGGGATCTGTCTTCTGGCTACCAAGGTGAGAGAAGTGGGAGACGTTTAACAAGCATCGAAAATTAAAAAAAAAGCAGCAAGTTGGCCAGAATGAACAGCGTGTTCTCGAAAGGCACCCTCAGGACCACAGGTGAGACTTCAGCAGCTGCCACAATGCAGAGGTTTCCAACACTTTTCCCACAGGCAAGAGGGTGATCTACAGCCGTTGGCTGTCAGATGTGGACCCTACTGGCACCCGGGAAGGGGATGGCACTGGCAGATCCCGTATCATGAGCTGTGCTGTACCATAATGCGGTGGGATGTGCATGGCTGCAGTGATGCCTTGGCACGGCACTGGTTTTAATTCTGACATCTCAAGTGGAGACTCCGATCAGCTGCCTCTTACAGGACAGATGGGGTTCCTTTAATGTTGGAGACTTCCATCTCTGTGCTGAGGTGCTGGTGGGTTCCACCCCAGGCATAGGTGGGCAAGGACTTCTCTCTTAGGACAGTTCTCAAGTCAATGACGCAATTTCCATTCAAAGGGAAGAAGAATGGGCCCAGAAGTGTTAAGTCTTTTGGGGCCATGCAGAGTGCAACACACTACTTAAAGCTTAATAACCCTGTAATGGCTTTGAATATTTCCTGGCTTCGGTCTCAGTTTTTATAGGTACATCCGAAAATAAATAGTGCTCTTGGAACGCACTAACGGTGACATCTGAATATTTCCAGGAACCCACACTATAAAAATGTCTGCCCACCACAGAAAGGATCAGAGATCGACATTTCAGATAACAAACAAATGCCTTTGATTTTCTCTCTCTGACAAGGAACACTGATATTGTCTCTGTCTCCTGGGTATTCTTCAATGTGCCTCATTTAGGGCGTTACAAAATGTTGCTCTATTAGTTCTGTTGTACAACAGCACAACAAGGCTTGGGGCCAGACTGACTTAAACGGGGCTGGATGGGCAGAGGGTCTGCCCTCTGTAGGGGGATGCCTGTTCCCAGGAGAGGGACAGACGATCCCCTGGCAGCTTCTCAATGTTTTCTTCCACCAGCTTGGCTAAGGCAGGCCCTAACCTGGGGCTGCTGCTCCCTTTAATGCAGAAGCTCAGCAAGGCCAATTCTGCTATGGTAAGCCACATCTGCAGGACTTCAGTCTTTAGGACAGAGGTGGAGGCAAAGGCAGATATAGAGCACTTTTAGAAACGGTGGTTTTTCCCACATTGGAGCTTTTGAGCTAAACAGATAGCTGAGAACAGCCCCCTGAAAATATCACAGGGACTCTGCAGTCTTACCGTGCTTCTTCACTCTGGCAATACCAGAGAAATGTGTTTGGTTCTTTTTCTAATTTATTTTAATAAACACTTGCAAAGAGCATACCAGAGATCCAAGGTTAAAACATGCATGGTGAAACTTTCATGGCTAATTTTGGCGGTGCGTTCAGCAAGCCTTTGGTATTCACACCTACTAAGGAGTCTCTTAATGAGCTGAAGTGGATATCTGATCTGCACACACAAGGTGAGCAGCTGTGTGCTCATTTATAATAACGTAAAGAATCAGCCCACACCTCTTCTGCAGTCGCACATGCCAGTGGGCTAATGGGCAACGTCTAATCCTGCCCTTTGCTAACCCAGTCATGTTTGCTTAACCACATTAGCCCAGTTACTCCCAAGATCTTTCCCTCTATAATGACTAATCTTCAAGTTCAAGTGGCGAAGGCCCTTTTCCATTTTTAGAGATTTGAATGTCAGCCACAAACTTAGATGTAGATTGCTCTGGAGATCTACCAAATATGGACTCTTGAAAATTCAGTCCTTTTGGAAAGGTCAGAAGTGACTGGGATTGCAAAATCTTTCCTAGCCTGGCAACCTGGCTCTGAGTTGCCATGCTTTGGACTAAGTGACCCCTGACTTTGGACACAACTTTAACAGTGTCTTTTAATCCTTGGTTTTCAGATGTCCTGATGGGATGTGAGCTCACATCAGCTTTGCGTACAAACCAAAGCGGCATGTAATTGCTGGCTGCAAACCCTTGAAGAGTTTCCCCTGCATGATATAGTTAATACAAAACTTAGAATACCGTGATGGAGCAAATTAGAGCAGCGTGAAATAGGATTGTAGTTACGCCATCTAATTAGAAAGCCCTCTGATTTATACACCTTTTATAATATATAAGCTCGTTAAAAATAGGACAGCTGGACAGACCAACAAAAACTTGCTTCTTGAAATCTGGTGACGCAAAAGAGTATTACAGGATTGTCTCTTTTGCCAGAAACCAGAGTCCTTTAAGGTCTTCCTGCCTCAAACCCTGGACGGCTGCTTCCCAGGATAGCAAAGAGAAGTTTTTCTAGTTCCGCAAGGAAAAATTAAGACTTTCAGCTTATGTTTTTCTCTGGACATAGACTAAGTGTTCATAGAAAATATTTTTAAAGCTTTTGGTTGAGAAGGAGCTGCCTTCACTCCGAGATCATCTCCCAACCTATTGGACAGATATCAGCTTAGCAGACAGGGTGGCTGATACAGAGGGTTCCTGGACCGGATGCTCTGCTCATAATCGGCATGGCTCCATTGCCTGCTTGAGGACCTTCCCTCTGGGCCACACGAATATGGTGGTAACACCAGGACAACACTGCATAGACTGCAGAAGTTTAGTATAGAATCAAAGAACCATAGAATGGTTCGGGTTGGAAGAGACCTTAAAGACCATCCACTTCCAATCCCTGTCATGGACAGGGACACCTCCCACCAGACCAGATTGATCAAACCCTGTCCAATCTGGCCTTGAACACCTCCAAGGATGGGGCAGCCACAGCTTCTCTGGGCAACCTGGGCCAGGGCTTCACCACCCTCACAGCAAAGGGTGAGATGTCATCTCCATCTCCCCTCTTCCATTGTAAAAACCTTCCCCCTCATCCCATCACTCCCCTCCCTGATCAAGAGTCCCTCTAGGAGGGGCTCTAAGGTCTCCCCTGGAGCCTTCTCTTTCCCAGGCTGAACTGCCTCAACTCTCTCAGCCTGTCCCCACAGCAGAGGGGTTCCAGCCCTCACAGCATCTCCATTGCTGCCTTTAGCCCCACTCCAACAGGTCCATGTCCTTCCTACGTTGAGGACTCAGCACAAAGACTCTAGCCTGAAAAGACATCTGCCTTCCTCCACCTATACATGGACGTGGGAATGACTTTGCTGAGACAGGCACTTCAGGGCCAGGCCTGCTGTGTGAATAAGGCAGAATGGCTCCTTCGGGGACAATGGCAATGTGCAGACCTTGAGGAACTGTTCCCCTCTGGCACTGCTGCCTGTTTCCTGTAGAGTCCTGCTCCTGACCAAACACCCTGAGTGTCACCACACTCCCGTCTTGGTGCCCTGTGGGTATTTCTGTCAGAGGCACCGACTTGCTTTGACATTTAATAAACTGCTTTGCTTTTAGTTCTGCTCCTTACTTGCCAGTTAAAGTGCCTTGTTGCCAGAGCAACAGAAGGACATCCATAGAAGCATGGGAAGAGCAGGGTTGTGTTACCCCCAGGAAGTCAGGTGGCAAAAGCATCTCTGCCCCCTCTGTCAGTCTGTCTGTCCGTGCCACCAGGGCTGTGGGACTCTTCTGTGTTGACTTGATATGAGAGAGAAGAAACACACAGGCAGGTTCTGCCAGGGTTTCTGTCCTGGTGTCCCACCTTCAGGGGTGGAAAAGAAAGCCTAACTCCAGATAAACAGTCTTGGGCAGCAGAGAGAAAGGCTTCTGGCTTCTGCCCATGCTTTTGAAGGGGTGTTGACTGGGAGGTGTGTGCTCCGGGTGCACTGGCAGTGAGCAGGACGGCACCGCTGTCTCTCCGCAGAGGGGCACTGCGGTATTTTGAAGGCTGGGGATGAAGACTTGGTGGTGAGAATAGCCCACATGAGCCATTTGCCTGCTTGGGCTGCTCTCTGCCACGTTGTGTGTCCTATCTGCAGAGGCAGAGCCTGCTCCTGGAACCAAGCCATTCCCGGCGATAACGGATGGGACAGCTTTAGCTCTGTTTATTTCAGCCTGTCCTAGTCAAAAGCTCAACTTGGGGATGAAAGGAATAGCTATTCACAGAGCTAGGAGAGTACATGCAGATCTGACCTTTAGAACAACCTTTTACAGTTACGGAGATGCTACTTTTATCACTCAACTACTTGGTATGCTATTTAGCATTCAACTAGAATCTACTGCCCCTTTCTTTCCTGTTAGAGCTGGAAATAACCATCTGAGAAGCTTTGCTGGTGGTCCCTTTCCTTCTACACACCAACTGCTTTATTTCCGACTGCTTCTAGGATGCATTCATCCAGATTTAGGTGCGAGGCACAGCTTCACATGGGTTTATAGCTGTAATTTTGTGTGCACACCAGGGTGCTGGCAGTTCACGCTGCTGTGTCACAAACTATTCTATCTCTAGTTCAAACTCGTCTGTCCCTTATGCTAACCCACAATAGAAGCCAAGGGCTGGGTTTCTGTGGCTTTGGAAGAATTTAATCTCTCAGAGTTAACACCTTCACCACAAGCATTAATGTGCACTTTTCATTAGCAGCCTGAAAGAGAAATGAAGTCGGTGTCTCCCTGTGCCATGCCTGGAGTGGGGATGCTGTGAAGCCTGTAGGAAGCTCACTCGAATCCTGACAGTCCTGGGAGGAAGTACCAATACTCTCCCCCAGATCCTGCTACCTGGTTCAGCGAGGAAGAAACAGAGCCAAGCACTGGCCCTGACCACCTGAGAAGACCCATGGGTGATCACCCCTCTGCTAGAATAGCCAAGAGAAGAACGCAGCTCAGTGCTGGTGAATGGGATTGGGACAAACAGTTCACTGGAAACTACTAAACCTCCTTTGCAGTGCTGAGAGTAGCAATCTGAGCAGTAACTCCTGATCTGAACCAGGAACTGCATGATCAGTATGACAGGAAATCTGATTTTTCTGGCTCAGGGAACTTCCTGATCCCAGGCAACACACTACAGCTTCTTACAAAGGGCTTGTAACTGCACGGTGCTGCCTGATATGCATAATAGGGTTTGTGTGGACTGCCAGGGAAAACATCTGTTTACATCTGGAATTTAGCTTGCAAAAAGCTGGTGCTTTGCCATGGGCTTGGCTCTGGAGGCGAGTTCTCTTCCTAAAGGGTCACTGAAGCCTCACTAGCAGTGGAACTAATTCCTGGTGATCTCTTGGAAGATTTCAAGGTAAGTCAGATAACAACAGTGTGGAGCAAAAGGCTTCCCCTCTCCACCAGCCCTCACTGTTTATTTGCTGCCCACACTTCCTTTACAGAGCTTAGGGCAAAGGAGAAAAAGACATGGCCCAATAGCCTGTCCACTCCCTCTGTCCCTTGTGCTCTTGGATCGGCACGGAGAAATGAAGCTGAAAACATATGCTGACAAGCAGTGTGTCCCCAGAACTGGGGTCTTGCCTGCCCAGGATTTTAGGGGACAGATGATTAGTGGTGGAAAGGCAGCTCAGAGCTGCTGCCTGTCTGGATTACTATAAGCAGTTCTGTTGTCATCATCTTTCTTCTTTTTCCAAATAAATATATCAGCTACTTTCTGGGTTGAAATGCATTGGGCATGGCTTGCTCCTTGGCTGTACTGTGCAGTGGTGCTCAGGGAAGAACCATTGGAGATGTGCGCTGTCAGCCCAGAAACACCCCACATCCTGGGCTACATCCCCAGCAGCGTGGCCAGCAAGGCGAGGAAAGGGATTCTGCCCCTCCACTCCGCTCTGGGGAGACCCCCTTCTGTGCTGCCTCTAGCTGTAGGGCCAACAACATCAGAAGGACATGGACCTGTTGGAGTGGGGCTAAAGGCAGCAACGGAGATGCTGTGAGGGCTGGAACCCCTTTGCTGTGAGAACAGGCTGAGAGAGTTGAGGCAGTTCAGCCTGGGAAAGAGAATGCTCCGGGGAGACCTTGGAGTCCCACCAGTCCCTAAAGAGGCTCCAGGAAAGCTGTGGAGGGACTTCCCTGATCAGGGAAGGGAGTGATGGGATGAGGGGGAATGGTTTTACACTGGAAGAGGGGAGATGCAGATGAGATCTCAGGCAGAAATTCTTTGCTGTGAGGGTGGTGAAGCCCTGGCCCAGGTTGCCCAGAGAAGCTGTGGCTGCCCCATCCCTGGAGGGGTTCAAGGCCAGGCTGGATGGGGCGCTGAGTAACCTGGTCTGGTGGGAGGAGTCCCTGCCCATGGCATGGAGGTGGAACCGGATGGTCTTTTAGGTATCTTCAAACCTAAACCATTCTATGACTCTATGATTCTATGTCTGGGTGCAGTCCCATGGATGGCTTGTGGTTTCTGGATGCTGTGGATGAGTGTGGCAACTGCCTGAGCAGGGCCAAGCTTTCTATCTTACAACTCCTTCAGGACTCGGAAGAGGGGAGACAGAAAAGAGGGTGTCCACCAAGGAGGTGGCTTTTAAGCTGATTCAATGTGGTAAAACGTCTGTGCTAGAGCCTGTGACTGTGAAATAAACAAAAGTGTCGTTTGGTTCCAGCTCCTCTTGGTTTCTGAAACCTTATGGCCTGAGAGCCTTGATGCTGACATTGCTCAGGGTCTTTGTGCTGGGGATAGGCTTCCAGGTCCTCCTGGTACACATTTCAGGGCTTTAGGGCTGGGATTGTTTTGTGTGTGACCATTTTTCACTGGGACCACCAACAAGAAATAGTAGATGCTCATCTCTCAGTCTGCAACAACATAAGGAGCAGCTGAGCCAATGGCTCATCCCTGCAGAGCCTGCCGTGTCGCTGCACGTAGTCCTATACCCTTCCCTGAGCTTCTGCTCTTAGAGAGAAAGTTGAGGAAATAAGGTTTTTTGCCTACTCACTCATCACAAGACCAGCCTGAACTTGGCTCATGATCCACTGTAATGCTGAATATGGTCTTTTCAGCCTTGGTACATATTTTGCCTCTAGAATAAATTAACGAGAGAAGGCTGTGGTAGCAGCAGGCAGCTGATTTCAGCCAGTGGAACCATTTCCTGGGTGGAGGATCCCACCAGAGGAGGTAAGCACAGGAAGACTCGTGTGTGCCACAGCAGAGAAGCAGGACCTGACCTCCCCAGCACAAACTGGGCACCTCAGGAGGGGCTGCCTGCAATGCATACCGAGGGAAGTTTGAATGAAACAAAAGTCTGTTTAAAACTATGGGATTTAAGCAAGGACAGCAGAAATATCCCCAGATAGAAACTTTTGCAGGCCTCATAAATATGGCAGAGGAACTTGGCAAGAGAAGAACTTTCCAAAGCTTATAGTACCAATAACAGTAATTAAGGAGAATAAAAGCTGGAAGAAGAGTAGATTTGAGACCTTTGGCTAAGGTGCTGGTGAGATGGTGAGGAAAAACTCGCCTGAAATTCCTGTCTTTGGCATCGACAGAAATGTCACCCTGTACCTCCAGACAGGTTGTGGTGCCAAAACATGCCCTGCATAAGAGAAGAAAGTGTACACAAACGCGATGACATGTAGAAGGGAGGAATGGAGATGAGACCTGGTTTTCACTTGGAAGAAATTAATTCACAGCTTTACAGAACTAACTCAAAGTCCCTGGATGGTGACTGCTGGAACCTCTTTCTTTGCAGAAAAATTTTCCTTTGTTGGCTGGAATACGATCTACCAGCACTAAAAGCTCTTGTAATTTTAAATAAAACCTGGTTGTATTCAATACATGACCCAACGGCCTAGATACTGGACAAACCATCTGTACTGTATGTCCAGCAGGTAAGATTGGATTAGTAAAGCCCCATTCCACAAAGGGGCAAGCATCTGCTCAGGGATAGTTTCAAAAGGCAGGAAATTGGGACCTCGAGCAGATGACAGCCATATAGCGAACTGGGTGTGTTACTGTGGGACTGCTCCTGTGTGTCACTTGATTATCCATTCCCAAGATCTCAGCCTAAATCAAGAGTAATTCCCCTCTAATCAATGGAGTTAATTTAGTCTTAAATCCATCTAGAGGAACACGAAGAGTTAATTACAAATAGCTGACCCAGGGTAATTACATCTTACCAAGGGAAAAGTATCTAGCAAGAGTCATGCCATCAACACAGATAAAATACTCTGCAAACCAGAAACTCCTACAGCCCTGGAAAATGAAGAGCAAAGCAGAAGGAGAAAATTTGCTCAAAGCTTGTGGGTGAAATTTTCTTTGGCTCATGAGCGAGTTTTGACACTCGGGAAGGATGCACTGTGCTGCCTGGAGCCATTCCAGGGAGACATGCCATGGATGTGGATCTCTGACAGGGAAGGATGAGGCGTCCCGGGGCCCCCAGTGACTATCTATCAAAAGCCCTAAACCAGACACGGGCTGATTTGCGTGTCCTGCACTTTTTTTTTCCTGCACATTTTCTCTCTCTGTCTTTGACCACAAGGCTAAACATCAACACGGTGCAAAATGATACTGTTTTACAGCACCTCTTGAGGCTTCATTGTTTCTAGTCTTCATCTGGAGGTTGATTCTTTCCTTCCTTTGAATTAAACTCTGGGAATTCCTGCCCGGCTTCCTGCTGCAGCTGCCCTGACCTAGGGAAATGGCATCTTTGGGATCCGGCTGCCCTGGGAGAGGCTGGTCCCTGCTCAGGAGGTAAAGCTGGATGTCAAAGCCATAATTGTAGCTGCTAAGTGAGTTCCCACATGTATCTGTAATCAGTTATTACCAATGTACACAATCCTGATTAATAATCTCAGTAAAATCTGTATTCCAGTAATGAAATCCTCATGTGTGGCAGCTCTTACGCTGTCCCCATGATGGATGCGGTATAAGAGACACATTGGAGGTACCACCATCGCACTGTGCCTCTGCCTGGGGGAAAAGGAGCCATCCCTGTGGTGGCTGCAAGAGGTCCCTCCCCAGTTGGCCTACTCGGGCTACCAGGAACAGCTGCTGGCTTTGCAGAGGCAGGTTCCCCATGAACACTATGTGTTTTGATAACTGGGCAGCCATCCCTGCTGAGGGAGCTGTGGGATGAGGTTCTACCCAGCTGAGGTGGTCCCACTGCCCGGTCCCATGGAGTATCTGCGTCCAGTTCTTGACTCTCCAGTTCCAGAAAGACAGGGAACTGTTGGAGAGAGTCCAGCGGAGGCTACAAAGATGTTCAGGGACTGGAGCATCTCTGCTGAGAAAAAAGCTGAGAGCCCTGGGGCTGTTTGGCCTGGAGAAGAGCTGACTGAGAGGCGACTTCATCAATGCTGAGCAATATCTAAAGGGTGGGTGACAAGAGGCTCACCTTTCCTCCCACGCTGTCCCAAGCTCAGCCTGCCTGTGCTCTTGCTGTTTTGGAGCAAAGATTGCTATCCCTCACCGTGATCCCTGAATAAACATTAGTCGACAGCGCCAAGGGACAGGTACCTTCCCAAGACATTTGGTTTTGTTGCCTTTTCGTGAGTTACACACCAGAGATCTGTTTAAGGCCAGGGATGCCCTGTATAAATGTTTTCATTTTACGTCTGGAGACATTCAAATAATAGGAACATCATAGAAGGCATTTGGAAAACAAATATTTTAAATGGCACTCCTAAAACCAGTGAGTAAGCAGCATGATTCAGCAGCGCTTCCCAACGCTTCCCAGAAGAGATGGAAATAAATCCACTTAATAACTGACTTGGATTTGCAATGTGCTGAGTAGTTTGTAGTTATCTGCAGTCGCTGCTGGGAGAGACAATTTGCAGTCGCACCTGAAGACAGCATCCTGCCTGCATCAGAACCTGAGCTTCCCTCTCAGACACGGTGGTGACTTTCTGGAGGGATTTTAGTGACTTCCTGGTCACCCACCCAGTCAGAAACACGCCTGAGCATCTTTGAAGCCTCTGCTGTGGTGTGTGTTTAACCTTAATGCCTTGGTTACGCAGTACACCAAGTAACTAGACGTGCTTTTTTGTTCTAGCTTACAGGTGTTTCAATCCCTTTATGGACAGAAAGCCTCTGGAGGAGGACAAACAGTATCTGACTGCATTCACTGACAGCAGATGGTACCTGGGACAAGGCCACCGCTGAAACCCACCCTGGCCAGGTTGCACTGCCCTCCAGGAAGGAGCTGGATGGTGCTGCAGAGCCATCACTCTCCCCACCTCCATCCCACCCTGGATCCAAGAGCTGTCAGGAAGCCCATGTACAGGCAGCAGGGAGGTTTCCATGTTCCCAGGGCTCTGCTCCTTTTGCGTGCCTCACCTTTCGTGTTGTCCTGCTCTGGCACTTTCCAGGGGCCCCCAGAGACACTATGACCCAGGGGTAACTCCTGGCAATGGGAAGCAGCACCCCACCTCTCATTAACTCCCCGCTAATGTCACAGTCCCGTGGCTGCTTGGCTATCCCCAGTGTGCCCACTGCTTCCTGGTCACATCAGCCCCCTGGCAACCCCAACTGTGGCTGTGTTTGAATAACACACCTCTCAAGGGAAGGCAGGTAGGCCTTCCTCCAAGGGAACAGGCTTGGTTTTTTTTTGGGTTTTTTTCTTCTTTTCAAACTAAAAATACTCCCTGTATCATCCAAAGAAACTGTATCAAACATATAAAGCTTGTGGAGGAAAACTGCATCATCCCCCTTCTCAGTGAAAAAAGGAAGTGTGTAAGCAAGGACCAGCCTCCCCACATCACATGCTCACAGATCAACAGGGTTCTTGGGCAGTTTTGGGTGAGGTGGGGATCCTTTTCAAGGGTTCTTTGTGCTGTTCATCACTCACAAATCAAGCCTGAAATGGTTGCTGAAAGCAGAGGCACCAGAAAAAAAAAAAAAAGAACGCAAAAAAAAGCAGCTGTAAAGATGGATTTGCATCAGAAAAGGTTGAGCTTTCCATCAGCCAGGGAGCAAACAATGCCAGGAGAATTCATTGAGTCATGGAATGGTTTGAGTTGGAAGGGACCTTAAAGACCATCCAGTCCCACACCCTGTCACAAGCAGGCACACCTCCTACAAGACCAGGTTGCTCAAAGCCCCATCCAACCTTGCTTTGAACCCCTCCAGGGGAGGGGCAGCCACAGCTTCTCCGCGAAACTTGGGCCAGGGTCTCACCACCCTCACACCAAAGAAGTTCTTCCCGAGATCACATCTCAATCTCCCCTCTTTCAGTGTAAAACCATTCCCCTCGTCCTGCGGCTTCCCTCCCTGATCAAGAGTTCCTCCCCAGCTTTCCTGGAGCCCCTTTAGGGACTGGAAGGGGCTCTAAGGTCTCCCTGGAGCCTTCTATTTCCCAGGCTGAATTACTTCAACTCTCTCAGCCTCAACTGTCACAGCAGAGGGGCTCCAGCATCTCTGTGGCCCCCTCTGGACCCCCCTCCAGATTCATCTGACAAGCTTTTCTCTTGGTGGCTAGTTGAAGAGAAAGACAATACTCATAGTTTAAAAATCTCCTTTTGGGTATCTGATCCCCTCATACACAAATGTCCTCCGGTTTCTCTTATCCCTCCACATTTCTAAAGCCCAAAGGCTCAGGTGGCCCTTCAGGAGTGAGTTGTCCTGACCTCTCCTGATGGCATGGAGAAAAGAGGGAAAGTGCTATCAGCCCAAGCGCATGCCCAACTGAATTCCCTTTCCTGGCACCAATGACCAGTGCCTTGTTCTCTCACTGTATCACTCTGGGGAGATTCAGGTACCATCTTCTTTAAATCCATCTTTAGGTGGCGAAAGATATGATTAGATTCAATCTGTAGCTTGGAGTTGGCTAGATTCCCTGAGACACATCTTTCCCTCCTCTTTGTTTCTTCAAAATAAAATTAAAAGGCTGATTTTAATTTATGGCATCTGTTCTGGTCAGTGGTTTTATAGGGCGATTAGCTATAAAGCTAACCTCGGAATTGGGAAGGTGGCACAGACGGCAAGTGTCACTAATCTACAGTGCCTCACTGATGCCACATGCTTACCAGATAAACAGGTCTGAGTGGCATTTTGAGGTGTGATTGTCATCTGCCTCACCTAGATATGAAGCTGAAGTGCATCAAAATACTGGGGTTTTTTCCCTAGAGATGCATTTCTTAGGAACAGATTTCTGACTGCACAAAGGGGGCTGGAAGACCAGGTGAATTTCTATCCCACCCTGTCCTCTGAGTGCTGCCCATTCACCACCAGCCCACGGTGTCCGGGAGAACCCAAAAAAAGCAGACGCAGTGTTTACTTTTGCGTGAGGCTTAAAGCGTTGTCATGCCAACACCATAGATCTCATCCCGAAGCAGGACCAACGTGAAAAACATCACACTGGCACGTCAACCACTCGCTAAGGTGGCACCTTCCAGAGAGCAGCCTTCCACACGACAGGCTTTTCCAACTTGCTACGCGACTGCCGCCCACTCTCCCCTGCCTCCTTTCGGCTCCATTTCATGCAGCCTTTTTTCACTCTTTAGGAATTTTAACTAAGAATGGGTACATTGGGCCACCCTGGGGGAATTTTCAGGGTTTTAGAGCTATCAGTGGTTGATAAGTTTTTCGCTGGCAGAAAGGTTAGCTGATACTGCCTCTGGGTGCAGCAGTGTCCATGCTCTTCAGTCACTTGCCTGCAGCACCTAGTTGTTTCCACTGCTATTGCATTTTCTAGGCTATTTCTATTTGAGTCCCTTTTCCTCCCCTTCTCCTCAGGGTGGGTATCATCTCCGTCCTTCACAAACTCGGGATTTCTTCCTGCCCACAAGCACTGTTACATATTTGCGGAAGACTGGGATTCTGACTGTTGTCCATCACCACTACGGCTGCCCTATAAATAGCTGTAATTTTGGTGCCAGAGCTAAGATCACATTTTAGCCCTAAATGAATCACCAATTTGCTATTTGTAATTACCCAGGTTGGAAATGAGGAGAGATTGACAAACTCACCCTAAGTCAAACTCTACATGAAGACTTGACAACCCCCAACCCTATGACCTTATTGAATTGTTTGGCTCTTCTAAGCCAAATACTGTCTGCAAGAGCAAGGCATCATGTGTTTATAGCCATGACACAATCTTATTTTGTCTCCCTTCTAAATGCTATCTTTATTAGTAGCGTGACTACAGCGAACCAGACACCAGTTCTGGGGCAATGTTTTTTTTGCGAGATGAAGATAATCGTATGTCATTGGCTTGATGACCATGACTTCAGTGTTGCAGAAGGACAGAGCTAAGCTGTGCAAAGCAAGGTGTCCTGGGTCCAGTCGCGGGTCTTAGCCAATTTGGCTGGTATCTCTTTGGGTTTGACTCTTCTGAAGAGGTAAAGAAGTAGACTGGTTCAGCATCTTTTTGTTGCCACCAAGGGCTATCATAAACCGTCTTCCCGCTCTGCTGTTACTTCACTGAGAGCATTTATTAGGGAAATATTTTGTATTTTCAGGAGCTCAGGGGACTGGAAGATGAGTCACACACCCATGTACCATGCACAGAGATCTTACTCTGGGATTTCCCTTGCTCTTTGCCATCTCCCTCTTTCTCCTCCAGCCTCATTTTGCAGCAACGATTCCCAATACGTTGGCCACCTGAGCCAGCAACAACAAGCCTTTCTTGAATGAGCAAACCATCTCCCCGGCAACAAGGCAGGCTGTGAAAATAACAAGTGCTTTCCTCTCTGTTTTATGTTTCCCACCTCTCAAGAAGTGTCCTGCCTTTTATTAGTCTCCACCGCTCTAAAACATGAATGAGGGTAAGCGAAATGTACCTCGTGGAGGGATGACGAGGAAGGTGAGCAAGAAAGGTAGCTTTGGTCTTACCAGAAAAGAGTGACCAGGAAAGATCTTTACACCTAGCAAAGGGCAGGCTGAAATACTTGTCCAGCACTGTTAGAGTGAGGAACCCAGCAGACCTGGTACAGCAGGAATGNGGAGGGACTCAATCAGGGAGGGGACACGCAGGATGAAGGGGGAGGGTTTTAACACTGAAAGAGGGGAGATGGAGATGAGATCTCAGGCAGAAATTCTTTGCTGTGAGGGTGGTGAAGCCCTGGCCCAGGTTGCCCAGAGAAGCTGTGGCTGCCCCATCCCTGGAGGGGTTCAAGGCCAGGTTGGACAGGGCTTTGAGCAACCTGGTCTGGTGGGAGATGTCCCTGCCCAGGGGAGGAGGGTGGGACTGGATGGTTTTTAAGGTGCCTTCCAACCCAAACTATTCTATGATTTTATGACATGCCTTCTGTGGGTACTGCATGCATCAAGCCAGCAGACTTCAGCAGACATCCAGACAAATGCTGACACTGGGCAAAAATCAGGTGGCTAATGCCCCCCTTATTCCATTTTCCCTTTCTTCCCGCTCCACCCTGTTCCTCTACAAAGAAGCACTGAATGTGGTGCAGCCCTTTGTGGTGGTGAAGTTCCCATCACTTTATACCAGCCGTCCAGCAAGGCATGGCCATATTCCCACTGCAACGGCAGAACACCAGGACTCCTGCATCCATCCCCAGAACGCCCCGGTAGCTACCAGTCAGCAAAGGGAGGCTTCCTACCAGCACAGTGGTGTCTGATTAATCTCACCTGCCCTCCCCAAAGTTATTAGCAGATTTTTTGCATTTCTCAGAGAACTTGGGTTAGGGAGCCAGCTGGTCTAAACACACACCTGCCTGGAATGAAGTAAAACCAGCAAATATCTTGAGCTGACAAGCAGAAAAATCCAGTTACACAGGAGATCTTACAAAAGACAGCTCCTCCCGTACACTGCTCCCATCCAGTGACTGGGAAGCAATAGGTGACAGAGGCTGCGTCCTGTCACTGCCTTGGTGTTACGGTTTGAGAAACCTGCAACAGTTTATTGTCATTCAGACAACTATTCTCTCACCCGATGACACCCTCCCCCCCATCAGGGAAGAGGAATCAGGGAAAAACAAGGAAACTCGAGCGTTGAAATATAAATAAATTTTAAAAGATAAGACTAAATAATCAGTATTAATAGTACTAAAGAACCAGTATTGATCTTGATACCAATATAAAACACACGAGGACTATGCGGACTACGCCCAGCCCATTTCATCACAAGGAGCACTCCCTGCAGGGACAGTCAGTGTGGGACCCTGTGAGCACTGCAGCTTTGGGAGGAAGGGAAAGGCTCAGGACTCTGGCACCAGGGCAAGGAGTTCTCTGGACTGGCCACCGTCGAGGGAGGGAGAGAGACAGAGAGGCAGGACTCCTCAGCGAAGTTTCTAATTTCTGTGGAATGTGGCGTTCATGGTATGAAATAACCCTGTTGGCAGCTTGAGTCAAGTGCCTGGGTCTTGCTCCTCCTCGTCCCTGCTCCTGAGGAGCCCAAAATCACTGAGACCTTGAAACCCGCACCCCAGAGCTGGCTGTAAAGGAAATATTCAGACCCTAGAGTCTTCTAAAAGTGCAGTTTTCACAAGCATTAGAAGAGAAATTAGCCCTGTGTTGCTCAAACCAGGACACTTGTGTACCACCACTGCATGCAGAGGGGACAGGGCTGGTGGCCCAGGTTTCTCCATACCCCCACTGCTCAAGGGCAGGTTAGACAGCTCCAGTGCAGGTGGCCCTTTGCTCTAGCCCCCTTGGCTNTTTTTTTTTTTTTTTTTAATATTACTAAACAGTATTTTAAAATGTCCCAGGTATTGTTTTGTTTAGTTGAGAATTCAGGTGTTACGCACTATGTACAGCATAAGGTCATCACAAACACAATGTGCTACAAAGCCTGAAAGGATTAAAATCTCCTATCAAAAATTTTTAACACTTTAGCTGCTTTTTAGTCTTCCCTTTTGGGATTGAAGCAGACATTTCCAGACTCCCACTGGGACAAAAGTTCAATTTTAAGGCCGCCACCTGCCACCTCTGGAGCCCAAGCGCTGGACCTGTGACCCTGCCACTTCCGACACTGGCATCCAAGCCATGCCACTGATGATGGCATTCTCTGTTGGGTAATTTCTGAGCGGTTTCAGCCTGTTTCTGCCTGGCTTATGCTAATATGAACACGCTTTACAGCTGTTTCATACCAGCCTGCAGGGGCGGCAGGCTTGCCTGGGCAAGCACGTTGTAGCCCAGGACCACACCAAGCTGTGGACGCCCCAAGGTCCCTGCCTGCCTGCAGGCATTTTTACTGACCCGCCAAAGAAGAGACTTTATGCTTCTTCTGGTTGGGATTTCTGAAGCTGGACTTTGGAAATGGCTCTTCAAATGGAGAGATGAAAATCTACCCCTTCCCTGCCTTTCCTGCTCCATCTGATCAAACCAGCTGAACTGACTTCTAGAGTCCTGGCTTTAAATCCCCATTTCCCGTTGGCTCCGCCTGGGTTCGCTGGAAGAGAATCAGTGAGGAGCTTGCTTTATTAATACATTTGCACTTTAGAGAACCGTTTAATCCAGAGGCTACACGGTACAGCTTGACTCTTTCCTGCCTCTTAATCTGATTACAAAGGTAAGGACGGAGTAAAGCCCTACGGGCCAGCTGGAGGGTCTCAAATAGCCAGATGAGAGGAAGGCTCTGCTCCTCTTCCTTTGTGTAACCCTTTTCTCTTGGCTATTTGGGGCTCCAGACCAAATGTAGTGGTGGCCTTGGAGGTGAGGAACACCCACAGATGCAGCCTGTCTCCTGTCTCCTCGCCAGCTGCTCCTTTTTTGTCTGGCCTCTTGCAACATGTAAAGGATTTTCTTTGTCACAAGCTGAGAGATTTGGGACTGTTCATCCTGAAGGAGAGAAGGCTTTGGGGAGACCTCAGAGCCCCTTCCAGTCCCTAAAGGGGCTTTAGGAAAGCTGGGGAGGAACTCTTGATCAGGGAGGGGAGAGATGGAATGAGGGGGAAAGGTTTTACACTGAAAGAGGGGAGATGGAGATGAGATCTCAGGAAGACCTTCTTTGCTGTGAGGGTGGTGAGACCCTGGCCCAAGTTGCCCAGAGAAGCTGTGGCTGCCCCATCCCTGGAGGGGTTCAAGGCCAGATTGGATGGGGCTTTGATCAACCTGGTCTGGTAGGAGGTGTCCATGCCCCTGCCCATGGCAGGGGGTGGTATTGGATGGTCCCTTCCAACTCAAACCATTCTGTGATTCTGTGATTCTATGATTTGTGACTTTGCACTTGCCCAGCTTTTTTTCAGTTTCAGACTGACCTTGTGGGTTGTGTGCAGTGATAATGTGCCACAAGCTGGCACAATGTGCTGAAGGACACCAAACAAGCACCTAGGTGCTGCCCCCAGGTCATGAATCTTCTGTGAGTCAGACACAGCTGCAAGAAAACCCACTCCCCTCAACAAGGAGCAGCAATAAAAGTGAAATCAGGCACACAGACTGTTTTGTTCTTTACCTGGGGACAGGTCCTTATCAGCCGAGAGGGTCAGCAAGACCTTTTTAGCTCGCATCTGCTACATTGATCTCACTTTGGCTGATAAAAGCTAAAGGATTTAGTCTGGACTTGTCCCCCAGTCTTTCACGTCTATTAGACTAAATACTGGCAGTATAATTATAGGCAGGAGAGAAATGAGAACAGCGAGAGAGGATTTGATTATTTTACCTCAATAACAGAAGAACAGAATCATCTCATTCACATTTATAAAGTAGGGGAAAGGGTTTTTTTACTCTGACCACTGTCTGCATGCCACTTGGAAGGGATACAGGGGCAGATGCATCTCCCATGAAATCAAGGAGAGGTAAGCTGTAAAAGCCAAGGAACCCCTGGGGAAAACCTGGCCTGAGTCTGTGTCCCCTCCTTTCTTGCGGCTGAATCTGGCCTGGAGCAGCCCTAGCCCCAGCTCCCCTTCCCCAGCTCCCTTCTCCTTGGGGCATAAGTCATGAGTTGGGAAAGATCCCCCAGTAAAAGATGGCATTGGAAACCCTTGCCTAAGGAATGACTTTTTTAAAATAGAAGAGCTTTGCTAGAAAAAGGATGAACCATGTAGCATAATACTGAACGAATCACCTGTTTAATGGCCTCCCTCTAAAGCAGCTGTGCATTAATAACAAAAGCGGGGTAGCAGAAGCTGTGTGCTTCTTTGTAAGATTAAAATAAATATTATTTCATATTAATACCAAGAACTTGCTGTGGAGGTTGACTGAGAGAAAGGAGCAAGTGAAAGACCACACTTAATTTCTTTCCCTTTTACCTACTGCTGGATGAAGGAATATCCCTCCCATCTACAAAAGGAGAAGATGCTCTGAATCTGCCCTCCCAGTCCGTTGTCTGGTTTATAGTGGTTTGTTGCAGGCTTGTCTGTACACAATCAGAATCACATCACTGTAAGACAGGAGTGATTCCTCTAGGACTAAATATGTGAGGGGAAACTAGGCTAGGGAGAACTTAATCTAACTTGCTTTTTACTACAACTCTTATGTAAATTGCAACCAGGGTGGTTCATGCTAGACGAGGAGAAACCTTTCCATGGCGAGGGCAGTGAAGCAGTGGGACCAGGTTGCCCAACAAGGCTGTGCAGTCCCATCCTTGGAGGATTTCAGACCGGATAAAGACCTGAGCAAACTGGTTTGACCTCAGAACTGACCTTGCTTGGGCTAGACACCTCCTGAGCTCCTTTCCAGCCCGAGTTACCGCATGGTCGTAAGGAACATTTGGCATCTTTTCTGCAGGCATATGAAGGGCCGCGACATTTTGAGATGCCCAGTCCTCCGGCTCTCATTCCTGGCAGTCCTGATAACAGCTCTCCCCCTCCACACCCTGCATCTGCCATCCCTAGCACTAAAGCACTGCTGAGTTTCTCTCCTCAAATCAGGACTTCAGGCATTAAAAAAAAAAAAAGAAAGAAATTTCACATTTTAAAACTGTCTGCCACAGACTATTTATCAGGCACAGGGAATGATTTGTTTCTGTTTTCCTGGGCATAGGTTTTTAGCCGAGACAAGATACGTTGCCTTGCTGAGAGCTGAGTCACCGAGTAATCAACAGATTAATGTATTCAGCTCGAAAGCCATCAGCATTAGTTCTCGGCAAGCTCACAAGAACTCCATTATGGTATCGTCTCTCCGTTTGGGATGGAAATGTCTCCAAGATTTAGAGTTCCTGTGGGAAAAATCCCCAGATGCAAAGAAATCAAAATACTCCTTTCCAATAGGGAGGAATAAGGTACCTCTTTGTACAGTAACACCCCAGCAGGATTTTGGCATCTTTTCCAGTGAACGCTTTTATTATCAAGCCTCAGATAAGGAGTTTGGGGTATGTTGTACATCTGTCATTTGAGAGCTACCTTAAAATAGTCACGATGAACTCAGTAGCATGTAGGACTTTGGCTTTACCAGGTCTTTAATCTAAAATTATTTCATTTCCAGTGAAACCAAGTAATTTTATGTTCTCTGGGATGGCAGCATGCAAAAAAGGTAGTCTTGGGTTCTCTAGGGCTCTGAGTTTCTCCGTGGGGGCTTGGTCTGCACCAGAAACACAAGAAGGAAAGGCAGAGAGCTGGCAGGGGCACCTCAGAGAGGAGCCACTGTTTAAAAATAGGGAGCTGGTTAAAGTAATAACTGAATAGCAACTGTAAAAGGACAGGCTGGCTTAGGTGTGTGGCATGAGAAGGCTGCCAGACATCACATTATTATTCTGATAATGCACATGGTAACGCTGCTGCCCAGGACTGTGCCCGGAGGAACCTCACTGGAGTGATACATCCTCCCCCTTCCCAGTCAGAATCGTTGTGTACCTGAATGGGGGATGTGCAACTAAAACCTGGTCAAGCCCCCACCAAAGTCAAGTTAATCCTAAAAGCTTTCCTACATTAGCAGGCGGGAAGGGGTTTGAAGAGCAGCGAGACTTCTCCCTGTGGCATTTCTCCTCACAGCCTGTGTTCCCAGCACAGGCACAGACAGGACACACATTCTCACTGCTTCCCCATGTCTGTCAGTGCTGCTGTCCAGGCTGGCACTCAATAACCGAATACTTTTTCTACTGTCCTGGCTAATGCCAGGGCGTGAAAGACTGTGGCTGTTGTGACACGGAGGTCCCTGGGGCCGCACTACCCAGTCTAGGTGTACAAACGGTACATCACACACAATCGTGCCTGTGCCTCTGGCTGTTGCTGCACAAACTGCATGTGCCCTCAGTGTACACAATGGTGGTGTGAATATTCCCCTCTCCCTCACTTTCCCTCCCCCAAGGTGTTCAGGTTGTGCAAATGCCACCTGTTTATGCCCTGGAGTCTCCAGGTGTTCAGTTCTCTGTACCCAAGCAGTGGTGATTTTCACTTACCCGCCGTTCCTTGTCACCATACTCGATGCCCAGGGTGTCCATGGCACGTACAATAGCTGCCAGCGACTGTATAGTGTTGCTGTAGACCACTGGCTTGTACTGCTTCACGTCTTCTCCAGAGAAGCCATCCTCGTGGATGATTCTGAAGAAAATGCAAAGGACAAAAACCTCTTGAGAATGTCATTTCAGTGGGGGAGAGCATTTAAAACTGAGCTCTTTTGAAGAGCACATCTGCGAGCTCAATTCACTGAATTTAGTCAGCATTTCTTCTTTAAACCTTTCTGGTTTAAAGGTCCCAGTGCCTGGGATTAGCATCCCTCTTCCTCTCTCTCAAGGACGTTTTGTGTGGGGTCGGCACAAAACCTGGGAGCCCCTTGTGTTTGTGTTCTCACCGATCACAGGGGGGAGGTTTCCAGGTCCTACATTATCTTTACTGTCCAGGTCTACGGAATTACGGTCAATGCTTCCGATGACCACCAGCTCCAATCTTAACCACTAAAACAAGTGGTAGAAAACCCTAGTTCTTGCCCAGTCCTTTTCACAGTAACTCCTGGGGTGCCTTACAAAAGAAACCAGAGGCAAAATGCGCCTGTAAGCGTGGGGAAACAGGCATGGATGACTTAGTTGTGTAGCATTAAAGTATTTACAATGCTGCACACCTCCTTCCTCCTTCCCCCTCCTTTAAAAGCAGTTTTTCTGCCTAGGGGCACGTCATCTTATCCCTTCCCGAAGCCACATGGGAATCAGACCCACAGTCCCATCAGTCCTGCGCACTGGATGCTCTGTGCTTTAGTCTCTATTAAACTCCGCAAAAGGAACTATTTGATGGAGCGAGTTCTTGCAGTCCCTTGCTCAAGTCAGAAGAGTGACCCCTGTAATTTCTTTATCTCTAAGTAGCTCAAGAACTAAGCCCATGTGTATCTAGAAAACAGCTAGGGTTTGCAGAGCTAATTGTGTTTGACAATGATTCCTCCCAGTGAAGACATAAGTTATGATCCTGTCTCTTAAATATTGGCAGAGAGGATGATCTGCTTAGCTGAAATGAAGTCTTTGCTTGCTCATCCTCCGATCTCCCTGGACAACAGTGAGCCTGTCGGTAACAGATCTGGTCACTGATAAAAACTAGCATCCTGTCTATAGCAGGATTTTTGTTTCCTTTTTTCTACATCATGCAAAGCTAGGTCCTGATCAGCGCTGGCATCCCCCCAGGGAGAGGGAGCGAGGATCACGGTGAGCCGGCAATAGATACACTGCTGGGGTGGCGGTGGAGACCGGGGCATGATGCCAGCCCTGCATTATTCACAGATGACTACACAAAGAACAGGACTGATAGAAACACACCGACAAAGACACAGATCTACTTCCCCTGATGTGAAGCTCACACATGGGTTTTCTAACACGAGTGACTGACTCTGTTCTCCCCACCACAGCCTTTGCCTGCCCATCACCCAACACCGATCTCCTGGGAGGAGGTCCTCCAGCATCCTCTGAGTCCAGGAAAAATATGACTGCTAGTGGAGGCAGACCATGACAGGTTGTAGTTCAAAGTAATTGGTGTCTGGGAAATTTTTAAGCTACTGATCTGAGGAACTGGGCAGAGCCTTCTACTCAGGTACCCCAGCTCTAGGAAGGGGGAATGGAAACAGTAGGAGGGGCTGCTGGTTTGTCTCTTCTGGGCTGAGAAGAGCAGGGGTGGATGAAAACCTTTCTGACTTGGCAAGTCCAGATTTAGAAGCATAGAATGGTTTGAGTTGGAATGGACCTTAAAGACCATCCAGTCCCACGCCTCTGCCCTGGGCAGGGACACTTCCCACCAGACCAGGTTGCTCAAAACCCCATCCAACCTGGCCTTGAACCCCTCCAGGGATGGGGCAGCCACAGCTTCTCTGGGCAACCTGGGCCAGGGTCTCACCACCCTCACACCAAAGAAGTTCTGCCTGAGATCTCATCTCAAGCTCCCCTCTTTCAGTGCCAAAACATTCCCCCTCATCCTATGTCTCCCCTTCCTGACCAAGAGTTCCTCCCCAGCTTTCCTAAAGCCCCTTTAGGGACTGGAAGGGGCTCTGAGGTCTCCCCGGAACCTTCTCTTCTTCAGGCTGAACATTCCCAACTCTCTCAGCCTGTTCTCACAGCAGAGGGGCTCCAGCCCTTTCGAAATCTCAATGGCTTCCTCTGGCCCCACTCCAACAGGTCCACGTCCTTCCCATGCTGAGGACTACAGAGGTGGATGCAGTGCTCCAGGTGGAGTCTCACTAGAGTGGAGCAGAGGGGCAGAATCACCTCTCTGACCCTGCTGGCCACCCTTCTTTTGATGTTTGCCAACTTCTCAAATTATATTCTATAGCTAGTTTTGACTTTAATGAAAAGTTTTGGGCAACAACAGACATTCTGCTCTCTAGCTTTTGTTTTGAGTGAATCCAGTGCTTGCACTGAGGTTTGAAGCAGCAACATTTGAGTAACAGTGAAGGAGGAGGGCTAGCAGAGCTGTGTGCTGGCATTAGATCTCATGGATCATTTACTGTTACTCAAATGAGTTGCTGAAATTCTGGGAAACGTGTTCTTTGTTGCAGTCCAACCTGAAGAGTTATGGCTGGCACAAAGCACAAGGATCTGCATCAATCCCCTCTGAATTCAAGAGAGACCGTGCAGCACCAGTTCCTCCCAGCTCTGAGGACAGCATTGAGAAGCGTGGCTGAGCAGGGGTCCCGTGTGAAGGAGGCAGCAAAAGCATCGCCAGAAAGAGTTCACTCTTTCTGCTTGGTTTGCTCAGGGTTACGTTTTAGGGCAGAGGGGACTAAATGCTGGTTCTGTGGCCACTAAGAGAAGGAAATGAAAGAGGGAGATAAAAAAGGGCCAAGAAGAGGATGGGCATGAGGAAGAGTGTAAGGAGGCTAGAGGATGCAGCTGAGATTTGTCTGGTCCAGCCACCGGCCATGGTGGTAGGGATGGGAGCAGTGCCTGTACTTCGTGCAGGCTTCCTTTCTGCCTTTCACTGGAAAGCATCAGCTAGGACTTGATACGGCTGAAAAAG
Source organism: Nycticryphes semicollaris (assembly GCA_013400055.1). Lineage (NCBI taxonomy): Eukaryota > Metazoa > Chordata > Aves > Charadriiformes > Rostratulidae > Nycticryphes > Nycticryphes semicollaris. Next base: position 775,641 of record VXBJ01003791.1, on the reverse strand, counting down.
AGGGCTGAACAGCCGGAGAGGAAAAGAGGTGAGCTCTGGTCATCTTCAGAATTTAAATTGCCTCTGGCCTTGCACCATGAAGTTCTTGCCTGACATTTTCACTTCTAAATACTCCGTGTTTCTAAATACTCAGGGCCTAAGATCCCCCATCAAGTAACAGGGCTCCTTGTCTTGAAGGGGCAGAATTAAGTGATGGAGAATGGTTTTGGTGAGCCATTCTCCCTCAGTGAACATACTGACACCGTTCAAAGCGCGGACATAAAAGCATTACTTCTAAAAGGGGGCAGAAAAGAGCGTGGAGAAAAAAAAAAACCACCCCAATTGTTCTGCTGTGAAATCTCTCCGGGAACGCAGCCATGGCCACTGAAAGCAGCGCTGCGGATGCCAGTGCTAGAGTTTTGCTGTAGGAAGTACCGACGGATTAATCAATCACAGCAGTTAGCACATTACCTAATATCTGAGCAAGCAAATCCCCACTGACTAGTGCTGTTCCAAGGCCTGTTAGGACACCGTGAACTGGTTTATTGTCCTATATGGGTTTAGCAAGTGTTTCTCCTCTTCCTTGCCTTGGTGATCTGATGGCTGAACTCCCGTAGCAGCTTTTTCCATGGAAGCTTTTGGAAATGTTCACGCTGCCGCTCATCTGTTTGGGATACACTTTTCTTCTTGCCTGCTGTCGTGCTCTACTGCCTAGAGGACATCTGAAGCTCCAACAAGACTCTTATGGGAGATGGTTTGAGCCAGCTGACGTGCTCCAGGACACAAGGAGCCAGTGGGGTTTGGGCACGGGAGTGAGCCGCAACCATTAAAAACGCACAGAGTGTAGGAACTGATAGAAGTGAGCAGTGTATCCAGGCTGGGAAGTCTTCAAAAAAAGTTCAGGCAGGGTGGGCTAGTCCTCGAGCAATAAGCAAATTAATGGGAACAGAGAGTCTTCAGCACTAAAAATGGGAATCTTCTGTTTTCTGAATGGCTTGTATTTTTTTCTGTGTCTGAAACACAGAAACACAAAGGAAACTGCTGCAGGCAGGTTCCTCTCTGCCGCAGCAGAGCCGGTTCTCTCCAGGGCAAGGGAAGTAAAGGGATTTAAGAGGATCCCCGAGGGCTGTGAAGGGCGGGGGGGAAACAATGCTGTAATTTTTAAAAGCGATTCTGAGCAATTAAAAAGCAATTTCATTCACCAAGTGGCTAATGAAACACCGTGCTCTGAATGGAATGGTGAGAGACAACTGAAGCAACCTGATTGTCTAATGTACCTATTACTGCCTGCTCCCTGTCCTTCAGCTGCTGACAGCAAAACCCGTATGTTTGCATCTTTTGTTGTCATACTCATTTCAGAATGGCATTAACAGTCAGGTATTTGCTGGGGAAAATGGTTCCACCGCAGATCAGATCTTCTGCCATCCCCCAGCAAGTCATTAATCCTGAAGAAGTGCCCAGTGCCTCAGCGATTATTGCTTAATTACAAAATAAATGAAATACTTGGAAACAGGGGGTGCATTATTCTGTGTAGCAGCTCGCTTTGGCTTCTGTTCAACAAAGCACTTAGATGCCTTCAGCCTCTTGCTACGACACAAACGTATTAAAAAGGCAAAGCCAAAGATAAGGTTGTTGTACGTCCCCGCTGACGCGTGCTGCCCAGCAGCTGTGAAAGGGCAGCTCTGAAGAAAGCAGGGGACAGCTCCAGCGGTAGTGTTGGATCAGGCAAGGAGCCACTTCACCCAGGTCACTCCCAGGGGGGGAATTCTTGTCCATCTATCCCGGAAAATTCACGGAGAAGAGGCTACAGTTCCCCTCTCCCCTCCATGACCCAGCCCGACTCCAGTCCCAGACAAGCTTCTCCTTCTAGACCTTACAGCCTAAGCCAGGTTTAGAACATGCGATGACTCTTCTCTACACCTTCTCCCACCAGGTCCTCCTCCTTCTTGAGGCATAGCACCCCAGACTAGACCCAGTCCTCACTTCTCTGACCTGACAATATAATTTTAAGCTGTAAAGCCCATCCTCCAATGTGCTGAAGTACCTCTCCCAGTTCTACATCTCTTGGTAGATTTCATCATGTATTTTCATCCATTTTCCATCAATGAAAATTTTGAAGGAAATCAACCCCTGCAGGGTCCTGGCTGACGGGGTCCTCTGCTCTGATCATGAGCCACCACTAACTGTATTCTTTCCGAATCAGTTGTGCTACTCATCCATGTGTTTGTAAGATCTGAAGTAGTTCTGTTTGTCTGTTATCGAAGTCAAGGGGGACCATGTCAAACCCTTCCCAAAATCTAGATAAGGCACCAACTATTCCTCTCCTACTTCTGCTGAGAAATCAAATGAGATTAGTTTAACATGCCTCATTTTTGTATAATCCATGCTGGATGCCACTCATCTCCCTTTTTATCTCCTAGGTGCTTGCAAATTGTTTGATTGATAGTTCCATTCTCTTCAAAGCTTCTAGAAGTTGACTGGTCTATAATTCTTACTCCTCTTTTCTCCCTCTATATTTAGAGATAGACACTCTGTGTACATTTCTTTCCCTTGTCTTCTGGTACCTCACCTGTCCTCCAAGAGCTCTCAAGGAGAAGTGTTTGTATTTCTGAGATGGCGCCAGCAGAGACTGTAAGAATGTAGTAAGAAGTTCCTTAAACACAGCCGGCCTGAAGACATTTAATCTTACAAATCGTGCCTTTCTTGTGTGAGAGGGAGAGAAAGGGCAGCGCTCAGTAGTGGAGACTGTGGTGGACACCCCCCGATCCCCTTCCAGTGCCTGGTACCCTCCACCCCTTCTACAGCTCTGCGTCCAGGTCCTCCTTTCCTGACCGACAGCCCTGCATCATCTCCTGCACTTTGTCATCCCTCCAGAACCTCCAGCCAATGCCTCCTGCTAAATTCAGGCAGCTCTGTGTGGCTTCAAACTGTCTGCGTCACTGCAGAAGACATACGTAGAGACTTGCAGTAGCCTACCAGAGGAAATAAATCCCATACTGTTTCTGTTTCACCTGAGGTGATTTACTTTCAATCAGCAGAATGTTTCCAGCTGAATGAAGTTTTCCCATATCAATGCACGTCCCTAAAATTACAATTTGCTTGAGCAAAACCAGGCAAGACATCACAGGGATATTATTACACTCCAAGAGTAGAGCGAGCAGATACCTTGCAAATGAATGGTCCGGTTCCTGTAAGAGCAGTCCTCGCTCCTCGCCTTCATCTAGGCAAATTAAGGCACTTTTAAAGGTCATTGCACAGCTTTTCTACAGAGCCTTGTGCCACAGTGATGAGTTTCACCTCTAGAATGCTGACCTGATGGCAGTGGTACCCTGTGCAGGACCCACAGCTGCGCTCCAGCCTGGATAGTTCAGTGCTTCTCTGCAGGAGGAAAGCTTGGGTCTCTCTGTATGGGAGCTCCTGAAGTCCACATGGACAGTGTGGACCAGGAAAACCTCCCATCCGATGTGAAGGCCGTGAGACTCTATGGGGTATGAAGTGCTGTTTGCAGCTGCCGGAGGTCCTTTGGGATATGGCAAAAGGGAGGTGGCATGAAAGGGACAACTGAACATTTGACCACCAATGTTGAGGCTGTTGAGAGCCCCGTTCATACATACACATTTAGGGTATAGACTGATCCCAGGTAGATTTTACGTCAACAATCTTGGAAAGAAGACACATACAGATCTATTTTTCCTTGGCAAACTTTTCTAGTTTTTTTTTTTTTCCTCCCTCCTTCCTCTCTTTTTCTTTCAAAAATAATCTTTTCCATTCCATGCCAGGATCAAACAGGTTATGACCTGGTGTGGCAACATCTGGAGCACTGGGTACAGTGCTGGGATTCCCAGTTCAAGAAATACAAGGAACTGTTGGAGAGAGTCCATTGGAGGCTACAAAGATGGTGAGGGACTGGGGCATCTCTCTGCTGAGAAAAGGCTGAGAGACCTGAGGCTGTTTAGCCCGGAGAGGAGCAGACTGAGAGGGGATCTCATCAATGCTCATCAGTATCTAAAAGGCGGGTGGGAAGAGGATGGGGCCAGACTTTTCTCAGTGGTTCCTGGTGACAGGCCAAGGGGCAGCAGGCACAAACTGGCACATGGGAAATTCCATGTGAACATGAGGAAAAACTTCTTTCCTATGAGAGTAGCAAAGCCCTGGAACAGGGTGCCCAGAGAAGCTGTGGAGTCTCCTTCTCTGAAGATATTCCAGATCCCACCTGGACATGTTCCTGTGCAACCTGCTCTGGGTGACCCTGCTCTGGAAGGCAGTTGGACTGGATGATGTCTGGAGGTTCCTTCCAACCCCAACCACTCTGTGATTCCCGTGAGACTGGACATAGCTTGAGTCAAATTTAAAAACCCTAATTTTGAAGAAAATTCTGTAAGCTTTGTTTGCAAATGGGGAAAAATAATAATGCAACAATCTGACTTTTAATGTGTAGGAAGGGTTGATCAAATTTTGATGGCAAATCTGCTGCTGGAGGTAATCAGCTACTTTTAAATTTATTTTTATCTTGATATGAGGTTAAAAAGTTTGTTTACAGGGGAGTTATGAAGCTAAATTCCAGTGATTCTCTTCTCACTCATTTAATAGCCTGAAATGCGATTAAAAACTCCTGGATTATGTTAAACTAAATCAACGCAGATGCCCATGACCTTGTGTTTCAAAGACTGCACAGTTCAGACCTCCATGACACTGAGCAAATCTCTCAAACCTCTCATTCTTTTTCCCCTCTGGCTGTGCCTGAATGACACGTTATATATCCCATTCCCACAAGAAATTCCCTGAGATGGAAATTAAGATGCCTAATTGTCTACGTGCCCACTTTTTTTGAAAAGAAAACCAACTTCCTTAGTCAGGGTCATCTAGAAACTGCAAATGGAGCTCATTTTAAAAAGCATAATTTTTTCAATCTGGATTTTTAACAGCAGTCCAAGAAATACTGATGGAGCCCTGTGATAGACTCTCAGCTGGGAGAAATCTCCATTCTGCAGGAAATACCTTTGGGTCACTCAAAACTGAATTCTTACCCCCAAAGGATTTCTTGCATGCAAAGACATTATTCTAACTAACCAGCCGGTTCATGTTAAAAACATCAGCAAATCCATCAGGCGATTGAAAAGCTGCCAAAATCTCTGGCCCTGGAAATGGTCAAACTTATTCAAATCAATTGCAGAAGTTTCATGGACCTGTACAGGGCAGAAACATTCATGCTCTTCTAACGCAGCTAAATTTGGCCTGTAAGTCACCGATGCTTTCATTAGCTCAAGCTGGGCATGTTCTCCTGCATCTCAACTGCTGGGCAAAAAGCTAGAAAATCGTGTTATAAGAAACTCTCTTGTGTATACTCTGAATGTATGTTGCTCCCATCTTATTTTTCGCCTCTAGATGAGCAGCCATTGAGCTAATGATGATGAACTTCTAGACATGGAAGGGCCAGATATTGTGTCTTCCCCAAACCCTTTGATTTCAGCTCATTTATAAAATACATGCAGGATTCTCTTCATTTCATGTTTAATACAGACCGAACTCAGAAACAAGTGCACTAAAGAGAATTCCCAAAGCAGTGCTGTGTCCCTGCAGTCCTGTGGCTTCTTGGAAGTGGTTCTTAGTCTTTTTTTAATTATTATTTTTTAATTGAGTTCCACATCGATGCTTAATTTTGACTTTGAGCTGTTTTGAGGGGCGATGCTCGCTTTATTTCCACATTGTGGCTGAGAGATGGCTTCCTGGGTGTATGCTCATTTCCCTTCATCAGCCTGGGGGTCTGGGTTGGGCTTTGTGCCCTGCATTTGGGCTGTACCAGTGACCCGTCCTATCTTTGCCCTCTGAGGACTGTTTTGGCATTTATATTTTCTAACAGAAAGCAGTGGAGTGAAATACTCTGGTTTTAAGTGTGTGTATAAAGCAAGTTTAAGAGCATAAACAACCTACTGCACCCTGAAAGTAATTAATTACTGCTGATAAATGAAAGACGCCAGGACTGGTATTTCAAAAGAAGGCAAGGCAGGGTAAATGCAGCTACTGTGGTAGAGCTTCACCCAGACTCCACAGGGACATAGTCATCCTTTGGAATTTAACACCACAAAGTCAGGGAAATGAAGCATCCCGTAGCCAAACCACCAGTATTACCCATGCCAAGTCCAACGGAGCACAGAGCCAACCACACCAGCGGTTCTGCCTACCCAGTCACCCGAATGATGGCTTTTTTCCTGCAGAGACCACTGGCCACTGGTCCCCAGAGGAGTCCCAGTAGCTGGACGCACTACCCTGCTCCGAAGTGTTAATGACAATCTAAATGAGCTCCTCGTTTCTAGGCAGCTGCTGGTTCCCAGGAAGGTCAGGCTCCCACCCTTCCCCTAAAGCATGGAAACAGGGGATGCTGGCACAGGGATGCAGTTGGAGGGGGGTTAGGGGAGGGGGCAGAAATCCATCACACCTGCCAATACAGAAGCAAGGCAATAGGCCCTCCCTCTTGCTGCCCCAGATCATCTTCTTACTCTTCCCAAAGCCGAAGCTGCCCAGCTGGGAAGGAAAAGGCACAAGCAGGGACGCAGGTGGAGGCTGCCCCAGACCCCCATATCCCCAGACAAGCAAGGAGTGGCACAGATTTGTGTTTTATTCAATGTCAGCCCACTGGCATAGTTTGGTTTTACTAAAATTTGCAGTTGTGTAACTTTGATAATGTACCCTCTCCTGGGGCCTTTAATATTAAAATCAAATACTGAATACCCTACATGCACCTAATTAGCTTTAATACGCATCTTGCTCGGCTCAGTAAGAACAGCAAAGAAACAGTCAAAAACAATTAGATGGGGACTTTTTTTCTGATTCAGAAAAAGGGCAGCTGGACTACGCCGATTCCTGCAGCAGCATTTGCATTAGATGAGATTGCATTTTTCTGTGGAAAAAGCCTGGGAGCCAAAAGGGTTTCAAACAGCACCAGCGGAGGCTGGCAGCTGCGCTCTTCTTTGTGTGCTCCCGAATAATATCTCAGGGAAGCAAAAAAAGGGTTCCTGCTCCCAGTGACTTTACCTTCTGATCCCATGCTATGTGCTACATGGTCAACCCACTTTCTCCACGCTAAGACCAGTGAGAGGGGAAAAGCAAAGCAATCCACCGGGGCGGTGATGACCCACATGAGAGAATTCTCATTAATTCCTCGGTAATGTTACATAAGGTCATTTTGTTGAATTAAAATTATTGGGATTAATCCTCTTAAATGTTCTCTTAGATGCAAGGGGGATCCAACTGCAGCTGGATCATCCCACAGCTGGTTCTAGAAAGTCAAAACAGTGTTTTAAAGCCCCGTAATGGTTTTGTTAAATTCATCCCCTGGACAAGGACACAAAGCAGCTTTTTATGGCTTTTTTAGATCACTTACAACTTCTGTAAGCTGTCATTAACTATCATCAAAGCCTGAAAAATGAGGCAAATGGGTTCAATGTCAGTTTTACTGCCCAAACCTAAATAATATTTTTGGTTTCCCATCTGCCTCATCTGAAGTGTTTTGATAGCTGGAAGGTGACTTTGCCTTTCAAAACCTTTTCAGATGATGGTCTTCGCAACTAAATATTCTGTGGACAAGAAAGGGAACAAAGGGACATATCCAACCTCTGCAGCGGCCCATGTATTTCGGCCTCACCATCAAGTATAAACACCATATCCCACCAGCAACATGGTCTGGTGGGACGTGTCCCTGCCCAGGGCAGGGGGTGGAACTGGATGATCTTTAAGGTCCCTTCTAACCTCAACCATTCTGTGATTCTATGGATAAGAACGGAGCAACTTTGTCTATTTTCCCCAGATATTAGGGGCCAGCGCACGACTTTCTCAGCATATAAAAGTAAGGCTTTGGGAGGATGGAGCCAGTTCCAAGCCCTCCAGCAACAAACTTGGCTTCCAAAATCCCCCATTCTACTGGAATCCACTGGGTTTCAAAGTTACTTCCACCGTGTCTAGAGATGGTTTTTGCACAGTTGACATATTTTTCTGTGTCCTAGCTGTACTAGCGCTCCTTAGCAATCATCTGCTGTCATGAAAACTCTCAGCTAAAATAAGAAGGCGCTTTAAAGCAGCTTTGGTTTTTGGGGATATCAAATCAAGCAGCAACTGTCTTTCTGAAGCAATAATTGATGCGTCTGATTAGCTCTGGTAGCAGATGGGGCTTTTTTTTTCAGTACTTTTGATGTTTTAACATGTTAAGCTGAGCAGGAATCAATTCTAGAAAGAGTGATTATGCTGTTCCTTGTGTCCTGTCTATCTTCCCTGGCACCATTACAGCTCGGGGGCTCCATCTCTGAGCCGGGCGCTTGCCATGAGCCCCAGGGTGCGCTGCCAAGCTGACATTAGCCTCCACTAATCTCAGCTCAGAGATCTTTTGAGTCACGGTGTTCCCCGTTCCACAATGTGCTGCCTTTCCATTAGAGGATACCGCCAACCACCACACCCCCTGGATGACAGTCTGAGGAATAAACACTCAAAGACTGCAGGGGTTCCTCCATCGAGGGGATCGTCTGCTATAGAGGTGATAAAAGTCCTGGGCAGAGGAAGGGTGGTTTTGGTTCTGGCTGCTCAGGTCTGCCGGCTGCATCGAGGCTTTCCAAGCTGAAAAGTCTGAGCTGAAATGTGGCAGATCTGGTATTTTAGGATGCCGCCCACGCTCTTAATAAGGTTTCGCAGCAGGAAGGAGGTATGTTGCACTTGTGATTAATTACATGCATTTGGATATATTTAAATCATAACTTCTACACTTGTACTCAGAGAACAGGTTATCTGAAGGGAAGATAAATGCACAGCCTTTCCCTGACACCTGCCAGAAGGACTCAGTCGAACAACATTACCCCTTCAGGGATTCTCAAATCCAGCTGATGTTTAGAAAATACCAGGGGGGGACAAGTCCTTGAGTGCCCCGTGGCAATGGGGAAGGCCCTGCCTCAGCCCCACATCTCCCACCTACAATAGCCACGAGAAAGAGGAAGGAACAAGTTTTGCCCAGTGTTTCCCCACAATTTTAAGCCAAACCATTCCAAAACAAATACTGTTTGGAAAAGGATTTGAAGCCCTAGGGGATCCTCAGCACCTGGTGGCATTTCCTGGCAGGGAGGACACCAAGGGCTCTGCTCCGGGGTCCCACTCTGTCACTCCATACCCCCGTCCCTCTAAGCAGGGACAGCTGGTCAGTGCCTCCCTGTGAGCTGCTGGGGTATGGGGTGGGCAGTGTTGCCAGATATTCCCATGCCAGCACAGAACAGTGGGAGAATACAAACACACACCACAACTAAGGCACCTGCTGCCAAAAGAACACAAATAATTATTTTTCTTACTCTGCAGAGTGAGCCAGGGCTTTGTAACCAGATCCAGGCGCTGTCCCGTGAGTCACTGGTGGCAGTGGGAGAGAAGGAGGTGGCTCTAATCAGAAGAGTTCCTACAAAACCAGAGGGGCAAGGGCTGGCCACTTGGGAAGGTGGAGGAGCTCCCCTGTGCCCCTGGGTGTCTCAGCCAGCCTGGTGGCATCCACAGGGTGCCCTTGTCCCTCCAGGCACACTGAAGGTGAGGGGCAGACTCTCCCACCCTTGCTGGCTGAGGGACAGGTCCCTGCGCTTTCCTAGAGCTTGGTGACAGTTTTTGGCACGACAGCTCCTGCCAGCGGAGAGTGATCAGGAATCGAGTGTCTGGGGTACCCTGGCCAGACACTCTCCCGCCTCCGAAAGCCTGGCTTAGGGCCAGGCTGGCAATTAAGCTCTCCTTGCCAGGCCCACGTTCTCTTAATGGGAGCCCCAGAGCGCTGCACTACCAAGAAAGAAGGCGGAGAGGGCTGGGAAGGGAGCCTCTGGGGACAGCATAAGGGAGCCTGGCACCTCCTCCCCACCATCCTCTCCTATGGCACGGGCTGGTGGCCATCGGGCCCTAGCAGGAGCCGCAGGTGCTGCAGAGGAAGGGGCTGTCATGGGTGTGTGGACCAGCTCTGGTTCAGCAAGCTGCTTTTTAGGCAGACACAGTAACTGAGAGTCAGAATTGTATTTAACGTGTAAATGTGTTTGCCCCATTATACTGGGAAGCAACCGCTGTGACAAACACCTCAGAAAATGAGTATGTTCCTCCTACTACTTCCATTGGTCTTTGTCATCCCCCATCTTCAAATGAGAAATCCCTTATTGATTTAATTTGCAAATGCCTATAAGTCTTTCCTGGGAGTAGCTGAGAAGACGCATCACAGCTCAAAGCAACCGTCCGAACCACATTATAAAGCACCCAATCAGATTTGGTAAATCTGCCTCTTAATAAATTTACTCCCCAACTGATTGTCAGAGTTGAAGTTTCTCTCTAGTATTATTTAACTCTCCCTGGTGTAAAACATTCCTGCCTTCTGGAGAGGTCTGACTGGATTCACAGAGGCTGAAGTTTAATTAGCGTAGGCTACTTTGACCTTCTCCTCGCACCCACGCAGTGGGTGCACTGCTGGCATTTGGATGATGCACCCACCGTTTTGATGGGCCAGGCCTCTGTTTTTCCAGAAAGTTTGGACACCTCATTAGTTTCTCAAAGCTTTCAAGTTTTCCAATGAGTGCAGACCTTCCCTTTCCTCTCTGGCTCAGCTTCTCGGCCTTCCCCTGCAGTTCTGTGAACAAAACCAACCCCTCTTTGGGGGATGCTGTTGGAAAGAAAGGAAAATAGATACAAAGATGCTCCGAGCTTGGGAAACATGCTGATTTAGCATTTAATTGCACTGTTGGCAGCCCCTTTATACAGTGATGCTTGTAGCTTACTAATATCTATATAATAGATTTACAATCAATGGCATATGGGGAAGTGTGTGATAAAAAGCAGCACCTAATGTATAAGCAGAGGCAATAGTGCTGAGTAACCTAAGGCAAACAAGAGGCTCATTAAGCAATCAATTGATAAAGTTAAATGGCATAACTTACGCTAAATGCTGCTTGGCTGCCCTGGCAGTGTGCAGGCAGGGCTGGGTGGATGAGTCCACCCCTGCTTGGGCAGGACTGTCACAGCGGAGGTGGAAACATTTATCCCAGCTAATGCTAAGACAAGAGCCCTGAGAAAGGGTCAAGGGAATGGGGAAGGTGGGAATGAAGCCAGCAGGGTCCTCTGCAAAAGGCATTGTGTGAGCATCTCCAAGGCTGGGACACAGCTGCTCCCCTTCCTTGGCATCCTTCCTCTCAGGGACTTCTACAAGGAAGCATGTGCTAAAACTGCTCCCTGGCTTGCCCTCCAGGGACCAATTCCCACCACGAGGGAAGCCTTGAAGGTACAGGCTGTGATGTCTGGAGGGGTCCCCATCCCACACCTCATACGCTTCTTTTTGGGGGCCTGTTATGCTTTGAGGAACCCACAACAATTTATAGTTGACTGGACAATTATTCTCTCACCCGATGACCCCTCCCCACCCAGGAAGGGGAATCAGGAAAAAACAAGGAAACACAAGGGTTGAAATATTAGCAGTTTTAATAGATAAGATAATTAACATTAATAACACCGATCTCACTACCAATATAAAATACATGAGGATTATACTCAGCCCAGTGGGCATCAGCAGGAAGCTGAGAGACCTTGAAGCTGGGAGACATTGAAACCCGCAGCCCAGAGCTGGCTGTAAAGTAACTATTTTCACCAATTCAGACACTGGAGTCTTCTAAAAGTGCATTTTTCCTGAGCACTAAAAGAGACCTTACTGAAACACAAAATTACTGAAAGATAATTAATCCCCTGCTGCTGAAACCACGGCAGGGACGGAAAGCAGACACTCTCTGCCCAGATCCCTCTGGGCCAGCCAGAAGCATCTCTGGCCAGCAGGATGAGACGTCTGTTGGTCCCTGCAGTGGCCTGATGACACCACCACAGCCCAGCCGAGCTGCTGACCCAGGAGTGCTATGGCAGCAGCAGCTCTTGCCAGAAATCTCATGGCTGCAGACAGCTACCTGAGAGCCGTCAGGATTAATGCCTCTGGAGCCCCAGTCTGACACTGCCAACCCCAGGAGCCAGACCCAGCCATGGGGCTGCTTCTTCCAGCTGATGGAGCTGAGATATTCATGGCTGGTCTTCACTGATACCTCCCCCAGGGACTCCCAAACACTCTGAATATAAGGGCATGATGCAAGTGGGTCCAGAGGAGGCCATGGAGACGCTGCGAGGGCTGGAGCCCCTCTGCTGTGAGGACAGGCTGAGAGAGTTGGGGGGTTCAGCCTGGAGAAGAGAAGGCTCTGGGGAGATCTTAGAGCCCCTTCCGGTCCCTCAGGGGGCTCCAGGAAAGCTGGGGAGGGACTCTTGGTCAGGGAGGGGAGACATAGGATGAGGGGGAAAGGTTTTACAATGTAAGAAGGAAGACTGAGATGAGATCTGAGGCAGAAATTCTTTGCTGTGAGGGTGGTGAGACCCTGGCCCAGTTTGCCCAGAGAAGCTGTGGCTGCCCCATCCCTGGAGGGGTTCAAGGCCAGGTTGAATGGGGCTTTGAGCAACCTGGTCTGGTGAGAGATGTCCCTGCCCATGGCAGGGGGTGGGACAGGAAGATCTTTAAGGTCCCTTCCAACCCAAATCATTCTGTGATTCTATGATTCTGCCTAAGAAATATTTCCTCCTATCCAGTCAAAATTAAGCTATTGATGAACTTCCATAATGTCATTCATGGAGTCATTTTTAATACCAGCATTGCCAGCAGAAGTAACAGGCCTGATGTCTTTCCCCTCCCACCTCTCCCTTAGAACAAGGCTTCTGAAATTATAGATGGGAGCACTAATTGAGTGCCAAGAATGCTACTACCGATTCACACTGCTATGGAATCTGGTAGCAAACCGAGGTGCTTCCACCCCACTTGCACGTGCCACTTGGCTGCTCTTCTGCTCAAAGCCAGCACTTTTCCACTGCCACCATTATTTCTGACCACAGTTGCTGTTTGTTGCTAGAAACCATCCCTGGCAAGGAAGCATTTCACATTTTTTTACCCCAAAAGAACATTAATCTTAAAGAACTTCCCCTCCCCTTGGTTTTTATTTGTGGTTCTTCAGGCATATTAAAGAATTCTTCATTTTCTTTTGGTTTCTGTGGCAGGGCAATGGCCTCCTGCCCACAGATCCTGGGCTCTGCAGACCACCTCCCAGTGCCATACTGGGTCAGTCCAGTCGGCTTCCTTGCCAAGACTCTGCAGAGCTGAGGCTGAACTGTAATACTGCCACAGAGCAACAAAAGGAAAGAAAAGCTTTCTGTTCTCCCGTCATTTAAACAAATAAGATAAACAGCGTTTGCCAGCCCAGGAAGATTATGTGTGGCTTTTGTCTCCCTGTTTTGGTTTCCTGCACTTAAGCACTCCTCACCAATTCACCCGCACTAATGCCCAAGGCTCCGAGCTGCACTCCCTTCTGTTGATTTCCATGTGTGCTTTAGGGTTTCTTTACATACCCAAATCCTCATTATCACTCTAAACCACGGTAAATTACAGGAACAGTGGGCTGATAAAAGTCCTCCTAATTCAGAGCAATAGCGAGCCTATTACCACCCAAAGCACTGGGTCTCAGCTGTAGGAGCAGGCAGGGATTGAGTGGTAGAAATGAAAAGAAACTGGCTGTTTACATAGCCAGGATGGAAAGATGTACCAGTAGTGGCAGAAGTGGCACAGCTCGATGGGTGTGTGAGCAGAGCCTCCTGCTAGGGATCAGGGGGTTATTTCCACCTCAAACCCAACATGATTTCCTGATCATTCCATTCAGATCTCCTTCCTCCCCTCGCCAGTAACTTCCTATCTCAACATATATGTTTCTGACTTATTTTTCTTTCAATTGCCCCTCATTTCATTAATTTACTCACTCACTCTTCCTTTCTTAGGGCTTGAATATTAATGTCAGTCTTGGTCAGCGTCACCCCTCACTGACCTGTTCCCTCCGGCCACTGCCTTTGGCAGTTGGGGTCCTTCCTTCCATCAGTGTGTCTGACACAAAACCTGCAAACCTGCAGATTAAATCACGTCACATGGAAAACAAACGTGTCCGAATCCAACCGAATCCGGTGGGTCATGAGACTGTAGGGGGACCATGGGGACAGATTCCTGCAGGGCTCCAGCCCCCTCAGCTGCCTGGTGGGTGCTGGAGGACACGACGTACTCACAACAAACTCTTAAACCCCAAATTTCCTTGGTCTTGTGCAGTGGTCCATTAGCAAAGGGACTGTTAAGGGCTGTATAGAAGCTCTACTGAAATACATGAGGGTTTTGATTTTTCTTCCCCAGGAGCTGGATCAGGCCCTGGGAATGCACTTGTTTGTTTTTCCCTTGTCATCGGGCTGCCCGTGGCTGAGAGCTCTAATCCATTCAGGGAGGACCTGTTTATCTGTGAGAACAGCAGCGTGGCTGCGAAGCGGTAGGAGTGGGAGTGTGCTTCAGGCAAAAAAATGCAGATTATAGCCCCGCTAGTAATGAACCCAGCACAGAAAGAAAGAAATGCAGATTGTTCTAATTTTCTGAATAGATTTAATTCCATTTTGTTCCCTTCGAGTCCCTTCGCTGACAATTGTCTGAGTGGAGGGAGGGAAAAAAGGGTTCCAAGCAAAACACTTGTCCATGAAGGATGTTATTAAAATGTCCTACTTGAACACTGGCGCTCTGCAGACCAGAGTTGCAGAATATAAGCATTCTCTCTCCCTTTAGATGGGCTTTGTCTAAATGCAGAATGTTTGTCAATTATTTTCTGAACACGCAATTGCTGTCATCAGCACTAGAGTTGGCTTGACTTGTCCTGCCTGATTTAGCATCCACTTGAAGAAGGTGGGTTTGGAAGTTCAATGAGAACTTAAGGGCTGCTGGGATTTGCAGCAGGCTTAGAAAATGCTCAGGAAAACAAGAGGGGGAGGGAACAGATGGGGAATAGATACAAAATAGGGGTGAAAACCAGAGAGTGGTCAGAGAAATGGAAAGAAAGAAAAAAACAACTGAAAAAAAATCCAATGCCCAAAGTCTCCAGCTGGGTGAATATCTACCACGTGGCTTCAAAGGACTCACACTCACTCAACTCTGCATATAGATCTGGTTTCATGTATCTGCTGAACTCAGCGGTCCTTCAGCAGAGAATGTGGCTGGAGGTCTGCAGCACGGATAGTGGTCACGTTTGAGCAGGGAACTTGACCCTACCATAGTCCTGTATAACTTCCTTTTCTTTAATGGTCTGTGCAACGCATCCTGTCCTCATGTGTGCGCTACAAACAGGACAGGAGTCCTGTCAGATGGGAAAATGTGGAATTTTGTGGCTAGCTGTGGGGTTTGGGGTTTTGTTCACGACAAGATTCAAGAGCAATGAGGCTTCCCAAGGCCCTCCCTGCAATGCAGTTAATTACCTCACATCGTGAACTGATCTGACCTGTGAACTCTGAATGCATCTCACCCGGCCTCCAAAAGCTGTTCTTCAACCTCTCCTTGATTTGGGGGAGAGATGGCATCTTAATTCTGCAGAGCTGGCTTCCAACCAGAACCTCTTGCCCATTACCTTTTGCTAGTGGTGGCTGTTCCTCACTGCACCACTCTCCTGAAGGCTGAAGAAACTTGTTCTGACCTTTCCTCTTAAACTAGAGGAGGCTTTTCCATATGGATTCTGACTTGCCTTTCACATTAACATTCCCACATCACAGGTAACAAGGGTAAAGGCAACTGGAGAAACTTAGAAGCATAGAATTGTCTGGGTTGGAAGGGACCTTTCAGATCATCAAGTCCAACCATCATCCCAACACTGACAAAAACCACCACTAACCTATGTCCCTCAGCAGCACGTCTGCCTGGCTTTTAAATACCTCCAAGGATGGTGACTCCATCACTTCCCAGGGCAGCCTGTTCCAATGCTTAATAACCCTTTCCATGTAAAAATTTTTCCTAATATCCAACCTAAACCTCCCCTGGTGCAACTTGAGGCCATTTCCTCTTGTTCTAACATGCTGAGGGCCATGACTTCTGTTTGTTATGTGAGTAGCAACATTGTCCCCAGGGTGTTTGGGCCTCATTCTTCTTGAAGAGGACACAGTCCTTTCCCCTAAACTCTTGACTGTGTGTCTGTGCTATTATTGGTACGTTCAATGCTGAATGGCCAAAGGAAAACACTGCCCTGGCTCTTGTTTTTTCCAGATACAGCAAGGACAGTAGGCACAAAGGCAAATATAGCCTCTCCTGATCACATGTGACAGTCACAGCATAAACCACTTGCCACCAAAACGCCTCATTCCTCCTGACAGGTCTTGTCCTAAAACAATGTCTTAAAGCCTGCAGCTGGGCTGGATTTTCCGTATCCAGCTGGAACTGCCAAAAGAACGGAGAGAACCCTGATACCAGAAAAGTTGTCTCCTAGTTTGGAGACAAAAGCCCTTCCCAGCCATCCATCTATAACCAGCAGACACATCTGCCATCCTCCTTCCAAGTGGAGGTGCAGTTGAGGCATCTTAAAGACCTCAGCTCTGAGACAATCTAGTTTCTCTGTCTTAAACGCAGCACCTCTGTATTTGTTACTGAGTTTTCCCTCATTGTGTTTTTTGGGCCTACGGGGGCCTCCAGCTACGGAGCTGTTTTGCTGTAAACAAGTCATCCTTTACGAATGAAGGGATGCATTTCACACACAGCAGCTTCTCCTGATGCCACAGCAAGAAGAAGAAGAAGAAGAAAAAAAGTCTTTTCCCTTTGTGTCCCTAGTGAAGGAGTCGAGGGAAAAAAATCCCATCAGGCCAGCAACAAAACAGCCCCCCCAACCCTGATGGTCTTTCAAGCCTGGCTCCTGGCTCCTTTCCAGCCTAAAAGAGCAGGGAGTGCAGGACCCTCGCTGAGCCACTGCCACTGCCTCCAGTCCTGCTCCACTCCAGCGAAGGACGTGTTGACACCAAGTGCTGTCAGAAGCTGAAACGCTATCGTTTTGGCTGGCTGTCAGAAGTGCTGCTTGGAGCTTGTCCCCACCAACGACCCAGGGGGAAACTGCTTTTTTTTGAAAGGCTGTGGTGGCCTTGGCGAGCAATGAAGGACCTGAGTGACCAGGCTGGGAGAGGAACTGCATGGAGACAAGCACCACACAACCAATTAGCCCCGTTAACTACTATACACTCCTTACAGGCACGTCACAGGGAAATCCCGGCCGGCATCTCTAAGCTTTATCCATCTTGCAATGGTTTCCACCCTTGCTGTTGTTTACAAGCTTAACAAACTGAGGACTGTTCGGAAGAGATCACTCCTTAATCTGGCTTGTCCTAAAACCAACAGGAGAGGAGGAAGAGAAGGTCACGCACATCTGAGGCCAGCACAGAAACGTCCTTATTTATCTTCCCTAAGCTCTCCTACATTTTAACTGCTTCCAGATATATTGAAATAACCAAGGTCTGAATTTGGTGGCAGCTGTGACTGGTGGGGAAACCCTGGGACACTGTTATCAATTCATTAGTTTTGGTGGGGTTTGCATTTCACTCCATTTGGTTCCTTTGTGCAGATCCACATCATGGGAGCAAATATGCAGCAGAGCCCCAGATGAGCATCTCCTGCCTCCTACTTCCAACTCAGCTGCAAGCTGGGGGGCAGCTTCAGAGCTCCCCCTGATGCAGCATTGTGAGGGGGGTGAATAAAACGTGCTTCCAAGAGTCTAATTCCGCATCCCTGCCAGGTCAAAGGCAAAAACAGTCCTCTAAATATCTGCTCAGGGAACATGAATCCAGGGAGTGAGATAGACAGCTGAGCACAAAGCTATTTTTCAGAAGCTGAGTTTAAGGTTGGCTAAAAATATGGCCTATCCCTTCCAAGGGTTATTTTGCTTACTGTGTTGACAAGAATAAAGCTATTAGTAACAGAGCATTCAGAGTATTTGAGGCTGGTGTTTGTCTGTCAGTCACTCATCCTCCAAAACAGCCTTGTCAACATTTGGAAGGCAAGTGGGATGTGTGCTCCAGCCCACTCCCAGGAAGGCTGGGAGAGGATAATGGAGCTGAAGAGTTAGCAGGAACAGCTAGAACCTCTGGCTAAAGAAAGCAGGAAGGAGGAAAGAAGGGACAAAAACCACTGTTAAGGAGGAAAAATATTGGAAACTTCAAAATGTCTGGAAAAATGAAAGGTAGAGCCTCCAGCTGTGGGAGCTGTGCTGCACAGGCAACCCCCTCAAAGCCAGCACTGTCTCTACATGTAAAGCCATTTCCTTCGAAAAAAGAGCTCTGTGCCTTAGGGACCTGGGAAAACAGGGTGGGCACCTTGAGCACCAGCCCTTGCAGCCTGCTTTCTAACCCAGCTTCCTCCTCTGCTTGTAGAAGGGCTGGTCACAAGGAAATTGCTTTCCTGCTTATGCTTCTCCTTATCTCCTCCTGCCAGCACAGGAACCTCTGCAGCCTGCATCACCTCAACCCGCTTTTTCTCTCCCTCCTCTGCACCTCTAGAGGATCTTACATCACGAGCATCTTGTCTCCTCTGCTCAGCTCTTCAGGACTAAACTTGTAGTGTCGCCATCCCTTTTCCAAGCATCCGCTCTATTTCCCCCTATACAGGGAAAGTGCTCTGCTGTGTAACGGCATGTTAAATATGACTCTATTTTGTTGTACCTTCTGGAAAGGGGAGCAGGGAAATGGCAGGGCTTGTTCCCTGCACCCGTTGTCCAGGGCAGATAGCCTGCTGGCTTGTCCCCGGTCACAGCCTCTCCCCTGCATCTCCACCATCATGTTAAAGATCTGCAGAGCCAAGTGATATCCAGTGCTTAGCGCAGCAATTTCTGTTGTGACTAATCCTGCAGTTAAGACACCTTTTCCCAGGGATCCCGTTGCTGACACTCCCTCTCTGCTGGAGTCCATGGCTCTGGGTGGAGGAGAAGGCAAAGTGAGCTCAGCTCCAGCCACCAACTGTGCTAAAGGGACCTGCTTCTCCCATGGCCAGAGGCACGGACACTTTGCTGGTGTCCGTCCTCTTCCATGGGCTGTGGCGGGAGGAACGGTCTCAGCGAGGGCTGCCAGGCAGTAACCATGGCCTGCAGAATAACCCAGTGAGCACAGAAAGACCCCTTCGGACGATGGCAATGATTAACTGAGCAGTTCTGGGCAAGGGGGTTTTGTCATTAAGGTACCACTTGTGATGTGAAATGTGTTGCTTTCCAGGCGTCACCCGGGGGATGAGGAGTAACTCTACTCGGGCTCAATTTCCACCTCAGTCCATGAAACCTAGTCTAACCAGATTGAGAGCTGAGTCACTTAGAGCTGTCTTCATGAGGAGCTCATCAATTTGAGTAAACCACCAGCCCCAGGCTACACTGCGTGGCTATCCTCGCTTTCAACCTCCAAAGCAGCGCTGCTGAGGTTGGTGGAGCTCTTGTGGAAAGTGAAAGAAGAAATAGTGCCCTAACCCAGTTCTGGTCCTGCTGATGTTGAAGTTCATCTCCAAACTCGCAGATGTACCCAGGGATGCGGCTGACCTGTCCTCATGAGCAAGCGCACGGGTTGGTAGAAAACAGCAGTTATGGTAGAGGAGAAGAAAGCCCTGAGATGGGGCACAGGTCTTCTCCCCTGCCCGTCCCCTCTGCTCTTCAGCAAGCCACTGGAATCTCGACCCTGCTCTTTGCTAAGCCTCCAAGTTGCTTATCAGTAGATCCAAGCCAAGCCTGGCAAAAGCAGCCACCACCAAGAGAGCAGGACCCAAGTACACAGTAAGGGGCTCTCCCTGCGCAGAGGAGCTTGCTTGCATGGGCCACGGCAGGATGGGAAATGGTGAGAAAAAGCAGAGTGTTAGTGGAAGAGGTGTTGAGCTGAACCCAGATCTCCACGCTCCACACCAGTTCACACGAGCCCCATGGCAGCATTTGGAAGAAAAATGGGGAAAAAAAGTTGTTTTGTGAGCAAAGACCCTGAAACCCCTTGTGGCTTTCTCATTACCGTTTTAAGGAAGAGTTTCCATGTTGAGAAATGCAACCCATCCAACTCACTCTCCAGAAAACAAAGGGGCAGGGCTGCACACTCACCCAGGGTGAAACCCCGTCTGCTTCACTTGTGGACCTTGAATGCCCATCAGCCACCAGACTGTAAATACTGCTCGCAGCAGGTTTACAAGGTGGAAACCTCTTACCGTAGGGAAAGTGGGGTAAACATGTCAATGATACAAATTCTAAATATTTAGGTGTTTAAATAAATAAAGCTTTTACAAAGCAGCAGAATCTATTATTTACGGTGTGCTGGGGGTTGTCCAGACTGTGCCCAAAGGCATAGAACCACTCTAAGAGGGTACAAAATTCAGGCTTGGAAAGTTGAGTAAGTTTGTGAGCTGAGAGTCCATCCGGGCCACCCTACCACTGGAGAGAGGAACCTCAGGTATGTCACTACTAAAGGAGCCCCAGTTTGCTGGGCATGGTGGCCACAGGACAAGTAACACGGCCAGAATGAGCCAGACACGTTGAGCAAGAAGGGGATCTCTGCCAGCCATTAATGTCCCAAGGTGTCCAACATGTCCTTGGGAAGTGGCTCAGCCAAAGGTAGAAATGCGCAGCCACGGCAATTCATTCGCTGCAAGGGAAATTGGTCTAGAAATGACCCAATTTCCAGCTTCATAAAACAACAAGACATTTTAAGTTCTTTGTCAAAACTGATTGTTTGAAGCAGTTGAAGAGCGAGAAAAAATGTCACTGTAATCCTTTTGGGATGCGGCGTTCCAGTTAACAGCATGCCAACGCAATGCCACCGTCAGAGCTTCAAAACAGAGAGAAGCACCACCATCTTTCTCCATGACACTGAAATGCCGCTTGGAATCCCATGTTTTCCCCGTGCCCATGTCTGTAATTGCACTGTACAATCTCAGGGCAAGCACATCCAACTGAAGACAGCCTGCTCTGACCTGAGCAACCGTCTCCGTCTGTTTGTGCTTCCATCTTGGCATTTTCGGCAGGGTTACAATTAATTAAAATTCCTCATTAATTAAAATGTTTCACAACAACAACAGCAACATCAACTGCAAAAAATTGCTTTGAGAAGAGCCTGTGCAAAGTGAAACTGGAGCCTGGTTGGTATGAATATGCATGGGGCTCAAAGTACACTGTAGTGGCATGCGTGCAGCTGGTCCATAAAATAAATGATGTAGTGAAGGAGGAAGAAAGTAGAGGCTGAAGTAGGGGTATAAAATTTTGCATTACCCTCTGTATTTCCCCCTCTGCCTGCAACTCCCAGCTCAAGTGCATGGAAACAGAGCGGCTTTCACTACAGCTGGACGTAGGTGTGGATTTGGCAGGGAATTAGGGCTTGGCCAGTGCTCCCCCTCCTTCTCCTGACAGTCGTCAGCCGGAAAAGTTTGTACGAGTCACCTTTCCCTTCTGGGCCTCGGCTTCCCCCCTGTGAAATGCAGGCAGCACCCCTTTTCAATCTTGTGTGAAGCGCTATGGGAAGTACAGAGAAAGAAATACACTGCGGAAAGAGAAGTGCTTGTTAGGAAGTTTCCTCAAACCTTTCTCAAACTCAGGCTGTGAAGAGACCCTTGTTGTCCCCTGAAAGCCCTGCAGCACACTGTCATTGTCACACCCCGTGATGAACGGTTCCCTCTGGGGATCCAGACCCTGCTGGTGTGGGAAGGCAGCAAGCCTCAGTAAAGAGCTGCTGCTATGGATAGTTAACTTGGATAGTTAACGCTTCTGCCATTTTGTGAGGAAAACACCGTTGTTGCACGGGACACGGGGAGCAGCTTTCCTCATTCTGTCAGTGTTGGCAGCCCTGGCCCTGGCTCTGCCTCTTTGGGGACATCCCTCTAGGAAACGCCACCAAAGGGGATGATGTTCCTTTTTTAAAATACTTTGTATTTTTTTTTTGGCAGGCACCGCTCCCGCTGTGGCTATTTAAGGGCTATGGGGAAGAAATCAAACTCTGAAAGAGCAATTTTCTGCAAATGGTGCATGTTTTAGCACCGGCTCCGCTCCTGGGGTGTGCACAGGCTCTGCTCTCCTGACTTTTGGGGCCAAAAAATAAATTTTGCTACTTCTAGACCAAAAGAGCAAAGAGGCAGAAAGAGGCATCTCGAGTAGGATTACCAGAGCCGCTTTGCCTAGAACCTATGAGGGTTAAATGCAAGAGGCTTTCAGGGAGGGGTGAAGCCCGTAACAGCCATAGAGCCACGGTCACTGGCAATGGTTTGTACACAAGTTGGAAAAAAAAAAAATTGATTTTTAGTTGTTTTGCAGATTTTTAGGTGTTTAAAGAGACGACTGACAAGGAATTGCTATTCCAAAGCATATAAGACCCGCATGTTTTGAATCTTTTATTTTAAAGTATAATGAACATGCATACTTCTTTCTACTTATATTTGGATTTTCAAGATTTATGGGGCCACCAACAAATTCTATGCTGCTAAGAGGATGAGGTATTTTTTTTTTTCCCTAAAAACCCTGGAACTGAGGTCTCTCAAATTCATGTGCCTTCAGGGGATTTTAAGGAAAATCCTGGAGGTATCATGATGCTTGCAAGAAGAGCAGGAGAGGGAACTTTGCAGTGACTTCTGAGCATGGAAATTATGAGAGTAGAGACCCAGAACCTAAACATTGTATTTTTTTAAAAAAGGAAACAAATCACCAAGCTCAAATTGATTATTATACACAATAATTTACTAAAGTCAAGGTCCACTTATGTTCACTGACTGGACAGTGTCTTTCAAACTGCATAATGCCTTATGCCTGTTTTAAAGATGACCAACCCTGCCTCTTCATTTCAAATAGTATTTGCTTTGACTGTGCTTCAAAGAGGAATTGGAATTCTTTTGTTACTTAAAATCATAGAATCATAGAATGGTTTGGGTTGGAAGGGACCTTAAAAGACCAGGCAGGGGCAGGCACACCTCCCACCAGACCAGGTTGCTCAAAGCCCCGTCCAACCTGGCCTTGAACCCCTCCAGGGATGGGGCAGCCACAGCTTCTCTGGGCAACCTGGGCCAGGGTCTCACCACCCTCACAGCAAAGATTTGTCCACAGCAGAGCACTGGCTAGTTTTGGTACCCAAGGATTCTGGCAGGGATGCTTAAATGGGATTTGAAAGTGAAATCCCAATGGTTTTGCTAGAATTTCTGCCTGAGATCTCAAGTGCCTCTTTCAGTGCCAAAACATTCCCCCTCATTCTATGGCTCCCCTCCCTGACCAACAAGAGTCCCTCCTCAGCTTTCCTGGGGCCCCTTGAGGGATTGGAACAGGCTCTAAGATCTCCCCGGAGCCTCTTCTTCTCCAGGCTGAACATTCCCAACTCTCTCAGCCTGTCCTCACAGCAGAGGGGCTCCAGCCCCCACAGCATCTCCATGGCCTCCTCTTGTCCCACTCCAACAGGTCCACGTCCTTCTGAGGTTAGTGGCCCCAGAGCTGGAGGCAGCCCTGCAGGGGCAGGGGGGTCTCACAGAGGGCAGTAGAGCCACAGCTCCATAGTGGTATGTAATGTGAAAGCTCTGTGAATCAGATTCATTTCCTCCAAGACTCCGAGGTAGCAGAGTCACACCAAATATTTCCTGCGAACATGAGTGGCCGTGACAAACAGTCCCTCCAGCCCAGGAAGGCACCAACTTCTTTCTTCCAAACCTGCAGGGATCACAGGCATTTTATTGCTTCTGATCCTTCACACTTCTCCATTTCTAACACAGCGGTGTATCAAGCATCCTGCTTTCTGCCTTCCTTAGGTCAGCTTTCCAAACAGCCCTCCCTGCTTTTCTGTGGGACAAAAAGGGACAGTTGCTGAGATTTACAAAGGCCCTCTCCAAGAGGCACTAAGTGTGAAGACTTCAGCCTGCTGAAAGGGGACATATTTTGGGAAGTGAGGACCAGTGGCTGGGCTGTGGGGGCTGTGGAGGAGGGAAGGGACGGGAGACCCTCTGGGTCTGACCCCTGGCTTGTCCAGCAGGCTGCCATATGCACAGGACAGGCCCTCAACGTCTTCCCACATCAGCTTCCCCACCTGTAAAATGAAGCAATTATATTGGTCTTACCTTTTGAAGTGTTTTGAGATTCACTAATAAAAATCCTCTGGACAGGTATTATTCCCAACTAGTCTTGCCACACCATAGCAAATCCCTCATTAAACTAAATATCCTACTGCTGGGTAGTAGTGGGGCAATCCCACTGTATTGTGGGGAAATGCACCACTGGATATAAGTGAGGACAGAATCTGGCTCCAAATTGACGTAGCAAATGTCTATCTCACTGTCCAGGAGGCAGGGCTCTCCCATAGAGAGCCTATATATTGCTTTTACAAAGATAAGCAATGATTTGCCTGTATTTAAGCACAGGACACAAACCCCCCAGTCCTGCAAACACAAATGCCTTATTCTAATCCTTAAGCGGTCCCCTTGGCTTAAATGGGAGCAGAAGTATGCATAGCCAAAATGCTCAGCATGTTAAGGGAAATATTTCTATAATATTAAGCATAATATATTAAATATTACCTTATATAATATTTATATAATGTTAGGGCATATTTAGAGCTAACAACTGGTTATAGAACAGAGAAACTGCCTAGCACATGGAAATATTAATTAAAATCACAGTCCTTATTCACTCAGGTTTTCCTTCCCATTCTGTCCCTCTGCTTTTTGATTAGAAAATAACCATCACATTACACAATATTTTCCTCATTAAACTACAAAAGCCGCAAAGATCTTTTTACTTCTTTGGCCAATTAGTGCCCGTGTACAATCATCAGGAATACAAATCAAAGCATGTTCCCGCTCTGACCTAATAAACCGTCGACGCAAAATCTAAGCTCCGCGTTTTCCTGTTACCGCAGCGCTGCTTTTTTTCCTGTACCCCCAAGCAACCAGCACTGAGCATTATTCCCTCTCTTCAGGAAACTACGAGCTGAAGCCGCGTGGACTGGGAGCTGCCAGTCGCTTCCAGCTTTGGCAGCGCTCCGCACGGCTTTGCTTTAATTAACGAAACCTAAACGGATCCTTCTGCTCTCCGCTCTGGGTGCGGGGATGGCGGGGAGGTTGGCTCCCAGGATGTGGAGGAGAAGGAGGGAGCTCTGGGAGGTTGGAACAGATCCGCATTTTCCGCAGGGCACATCCTGCAAACAGGGCCCTTTGTCGCTAGGGGCTGGTACCCGCCTCTCGCCACAAACACATCCTTTCCCCGGCCTCTCCTTTCTTCTCCTCCCAGAAAAAGGCCATTTTCAGAATTTATACTTCTCCATCCACCCCCGCCCCCCAAACCCTGTAAGTTATTCTCACTTAAACCCATTTTGCTCTCCCACTGAGTACCGAAGTGTTGCGAGTTACCCTGTGCCGTGCTACTCACGCCCACCTGAAATCCATTTTCTGACCAATTTCCTTCTGACACGCATCCAAACCGTCGTCAGATTCACTTCGGAATCCGGCCTAAATTGGAGAATAATGTACTGAAACTCTGCTAAAAAGCAGTACATAGTTGGGCTCTGCCAGAAGGTGGATCTGAGCTTTTTTGGTTTTTTTTTCAGGAAAAACAGAGGAGGAGGCATTAAGAAGGGGGCTGCAAGTCTGGAGTTTCAGTACCAGTTTTCTAGTTCCCCGTGATGGTATAGAAGACAATTAAGCAGTGTCTGTTCATCAGCGTGATTCTACTTATTGAAACTGGTTAATAAGCCCAGAACTAGATTTTTCTTGTCAAAAAAACCCCCTGTTTCAGTGGGGAGTGTTTTCAAAGTGGCTTGAGTATGTTGACGTGCTTGTCCGGTGGGTTTGGAAACCCAGGTGACCGGTTCCCCCAACACGTTTCTCGGTCTGGTCCCCAGGTTGGTGCTTCACTGCTGCAGGTCTGCCCGTGTGCTCCTGTGGGATCCACCTGCCCCTCTTTTGGAAATATTTCAGTTTCTTGGCCAATTTTGCCAAACTTGGTGGAGGCCTCGAAGGCGCTGAGCTCTTAGAAGTGCTGTGAAAATTCAAAGCTGGGTAGGGGAGAGAAACCTTCCCTGTTCCCTCACTCTGGGACAGGCGGGTACCCCTGAGGAACCAAAGTGATGCTCACTCTTGAGACGGAACTCCCTGAAGTTGGAACTCACTGTTTCCACTGCTTGGGGCATGATTTGATTAATCCAGAAGTTTAAAAGGAGAGGGGAGCATCGGCCTCTCTGCAGCAGGGACCATCTTCTCGAGCTCAATGTACTGTTCCAAGCATAATGAGATTTTGCTCAGGTAATGTGAATGTAAAAACCTCCATGTAAAAACCTCCAGCAAAACCCTGAGTTAATCACGGTAACAGAGCTGTCCTGCTCCCTTACCAACTTCCACAGGACGGTCCTCCACAGAGAAGAGGCTTCCTTCGTCACTGTGAACGTCCCTAATCTAATTATGGCTCATCAGAAGTGTGAAGAAAAGCTTTTTCTCTGGGTCTCAGGTGTTTAAGCAAGCGGGGAGTGGGATGCGCACTGCAAATCCCATACTGTGGCAAAAGAGCTGAACCCCCCATTAAACACCAGGATTCAGTCTGGAAGCTGTGAAATCCCTTTTCATTATCCAGGAAGGGCTATGGGAAATGTAGTGGTGGAGAAGGGGTGGAATTTGCTTGTTTCTGCCATGATTTGCCTCCCTGCAAGCAGGTGGCACCTGCAGCTCGGGGCTGACCCCGATGTGTTCATCTACTGAACCCATCAAACCACCTCTCGCCGTTTGCCCCCACCCTCCAGCCCAAATCTGTGGAACAAACGTCACCGTCGTGTTTCACGTGGCCTCCTGCTGCCACCTTCTTTTATTTTGGGTCCTGCTGCCTGCCAGGGGAAGAAGCACCATCCTGATTTCGTGAGGTTCAAACGAGAGATTTTGCTTTTTAAGCTGAACAGCCCCATCGCCAAGTGGTTAATGACCCTTTTTTTTTTTCTCACTGCAAAACCGAATCTTTCTCTCCAAGACAGATCTTCAGGGCTTTTCCTGGCCTGCTTAAGCCAGCATGTATCACTTGTTGTCCTTAAATTGGCGAGGCAGTGCGGGCACCGAGGGTGTGATGTCAAACCAGCACTCCCTCTAAGCAAACCCGCCGTTCCAAGGGCACCGCAGAGGCAAATCTTCCCACTGACAGAAACCCTGGCCCTCGAAAAGCAAACCTACCACAAGCACACACCGCTCTGCGTTAATGGGATGTGTTTCATGGGGTATTTGCTGTGCTGATCGATGCCTAAAAAAACCCCCAGAAAATCAGGCAGCCTTGGCTAGATGTGCAGAAACACACATCATCCGTGGAGCGAGAGCCCGACAGAACAAATCTGTCCAATGCAGAGGAAATTTTGTTAGCCTGACACAATCCCAGCATAGCTAAACAGGGCAAAACAACGTGTATTTGTGCTCAAATCCTGATGATGTTTATTTACTAGGACAAATATAGCTGAGGGTAGCAACTTATCAACGCTTGCTTTATTTCAAGAGCAAATTGCTACCATGGAACCAGACATTTGATGTTTCCCTGCTATTGCCCAACAAAGAAAGCTCGCTTTACTAACTCGGCTAATGACCAGCAAAGTCGCCTCACGTGGATTATAAAAATAAAAAGGACAAAAGGTTCAGGATGAAAAATAACAATTTCCTTGGCTTGCTTTTGTGATCAAACAGTGGGGAATTCGCAGCAGAAAACTCTGCTTTGAAATAGAAAAATAATAGTAACAGTGAAAATAAATGACACGGTCCTGGTTCTATTGAGCTTTACTGAGCCTGAAAACCCACAAGTTTTGCTGCTGGAGAGTGCATGAGGATTCATTCAGAAGTCGATAATCAGCAGAGAGGGATTAGTGCCTTCCAATAACTGCTCTAACTACAAAGACAGTAAAAGGCTCAAGCAACATCCATTATCTTATCCCTTTATACTGGCTCATAGCCCCGAGTTCCACAAGTACCATGTTTACTATTATGGCAACAAAGCAAATTTGATCAGAGCAAAGCCAACAAATGATCCAACAGCACCTTTGGATAAAATCTTCCTCGATCCTTCATGGATTTGCTGAGTTCCTGGACCCCAACCTGGCTTTCCTGGAGCGTGGAATACCTGGGAACCCCTGAGCCTGACCACATTTCCCCGTCTGGAGCCAACTCCTGCGTGCAGGACTTCTGGTCCTTGGGACAGGCTCCATTCCTGGGACCCTCCACACCTCAGCTCAGCTGGACAGGCCAAGGATGCTTTCAGTCTGTTCTGTGCAGGCATTGAAAAAGCAGATTATTATCCTCCCCTGGCTGAGGTAAGAGCTGTTGCCCCACGTTTTCTGGTAGCCACACAAAGATTTCCTTAAAAGATCCACAAAGTAAGAAATCAACTGGAAACAGGAAGTTCAATATGAGATGAAATCGGTTTGGGTATCCATGAGACAGCGTATTTATCTACTAGCTCCCTGAGACTTCAAGCACTGAATCCGTTATCTCAGCACAAATCTACAGACCCTAAGTTCTCTCATTTTGGATTTGATGTCACACTTCCATCCTGGTCAGCAAACAGCATTTTACTGCCATTCCTTCTAGCCACACGACAAAATACCCTGCTCCTTCTGCTTTACTGGTGACATGTTTCTAGGATGAAAAAAAAAAACACAGATAAGTAAGATAAGTAAGAGCAATGTGCATGCTTATGTTTTCTCCCCTCCATGCAAAAATTTATTTATAGCAAAACCTCTTCACTGAAGAACTCAGAACACTTGGTGAACGGGCTGGTGAGTCACCTGGCCCTCTGGATCTTTACCTTAGCAGCCACCCTCACAAGACAGTGACCTGAATTTCGTCTTGAGCATGAAGAATGCACATGCCAGGCCCTACTCTGAGGAGGCTTGTGGAGCACATGGGGTTCTGAGGGCTGATGCACGGATTGCCTGCACTGCAGCAATGAGACAAGCAAGCATGGGGAAGAAGCATAGAATCATAGAATGGTTAGAGTTGGAAGGGACCTTAAAGATCATCAAGTTCCAACCGCCCTGCCCTGGGCAGTGACACCTCCCACTGAACCAGGTTGCTCAAAGCCCCATCCACTCTGGCCTTAAACACTTCCAGGCGTGGGGCAGCCACAACTTCTCTGGGCAACCTGTTCCAGTCTCATCACCCCTCACAGGAAAGAATTTCTTTCTTTCTGGTATCTAATCTAAATCTCCCTGCTTCCAATTTAAAGCCGTTACCCCTTGTCCTGTCAAGAAGGGCAGGCAGCTATGCATGTAGGGTCGCTGGGCAACTCTGGTAGCCAGGTTTGTATTTATTTGGCAGAGAAAAGCAGTTGTTCTTCCCTTTGGGGGTTTTGTCTTGCAGGAAGGGCTCTGTAAGCCACTGGTCCAGAGCAGAGTCTGAGACTAACGTCTCTTCATTCACCTCCATGTTTGTATTTCCAAACTGAAGACTTTTCTGGGGTGTTCAAGCTCCTGAAAAAAAGCTTGGGCCACATCGGGATGATTGTGTGATGAATCTGTCACACAAGGCCAGGCTTATGCTTCCCTGACACTGGAGAGAGAAACATCACCTGACTTCCACAGCCACATTGCCACTGGTTCAGTGCTTAAGGGCAAAACCAAAAGCCTGCTTTTTCTCAACATTTAAGTGAACTCAGTGTAGACTGGTCTCAACTCCGAAGTGTTCCAGTAGTTTGTCCTTTGCTCATATAGTGTCTCTGGGTGGGACACACCACATGTCGAAGCTCCAGGAAGATGTGAGGCCAAGACACCGGCTGGCTTCCGCTTCGATGCAAGTGTGTCACTGGGCTTGTTACAAGGGGTGAGGCTATGGAAAAGAGGACACAGAGCTTTGCTGCAGCTTTGGTGTGAACCAGCAAACAGCAGCCCTTTTTGTGTGGGTGTAGCGCAATCGTGAAACCAGCATGGGCCATTCACATCGACTGGAGAAACCCACTGAACTAAGGCACCCTCCAGCAGGACAGATGGTGTCTCTAGATGAGAAGTTTGTTGTGTATCTCAGCGAAGGGACCTTATGGAGATCCCTAAGCTCAAAAAATATGACTTTGTCTGTTTCTATCCCTCTATGTTAGAAAAGGCAGAAGGGTTGGGAAAAGACAAGGATCCACCTTAAACAACACGAAAGAGATGCAGGCTCAAAGGAAAGATAAGCCCAACAAAGGCATTTGCTGAAAAGCCAACTGTATCAACAAACCCCAGCTACTCGGGGCTCGGTGGCTACACTGCCCAGTGACTCCAGTTCCATAAAGGGCCAATTCTCGTCCCTTTGGGAAAACAATGTGTTCCACACACTGAAATAAATAATGGCTCCTCGCCAATGCCCTGGCAGTGTCAGGGGATGTCAGGCTCTACCCGGCGGATAACAAAGGCATCAGGGTGCAGCCCATCTCCTCCTGCCATCTCAGGCTGCCCTCCCTGCGCTGAATGGAATTTCTTCTCCTAATGGAAATGAAGAAAACCTTCAGAGCAGATAATCCTCCATTATAATGGTAGTACATTCGGGACAGGGGCCAAGCAGTGTAAAGAACAAGCCAAATCTCTTTTACTTAAAGCCTGTCCTGAACGTGATAATGTAATGACTTTGGTCTGGATGTTTCAAATGCCATTCATTGGGTTTGGATTTGCATATAGACGGTATCACCTAAAATAATTCAGGATGAGGAACTGAGCAGATAGCACTAGTCAACTTCTCCTTCCCAACAAGGCTGGTGGTCTAAAAGACCACTTGTTCTAAACACAAGATGGTCCAACCTGGCCAGCACCTTTCACTTCTGTTCCTCTTCACTTTCTGTAGGATCAACCACATCCCACTTAAACACGGACTGAAGACCCTCTTCACAAAGGCAAAGCTCCTGATTATTCCATGTCCAACCTGTTCCACAGAGGATCACTCTTGGTATTCAGAACCTGATGTCCTTGGGAAAATTCACATTCATTTCCCAGGGTCTTGAATCAAGCCTATAAATTGCAGGTTCCCAAAAGTGTGGTAGCCCTGACTGTTGTGTAGCTTCCTTGTATCTGTCATGGCTAACTGTTTTTCTCTATTTTACAGAAATAAAACACAGCTCAAACCCTGATACTACGTGGAAGCTTAAAATGACTTTCAATTACTATTAGCAGGCTTTTATATGGGATTGTGGTGACACCCCAAAAGAAGCAAAATACTTAAGGGAGAAATTAAGCTATGGGAATGACTGGTTATATTGAACATGCTCCTCACATAGCTGGCGAAGAGCAAAATAAGGCTGCATTAAATTGATGGCAACCACTTTCTGGAGGAATGACAATTCATCTTAAGACAGAAAAGCCCATTCAGCTTCTCTGCTTATGACTCTGAGCATTTGCCCACTTTCCCACAAAAGAGTAAACCAGCAGAAACCAGAACAACCACATCAGATCACTTTCTGTATCACATACCAGTGTAACTGAGGGCACAAGGTAAAATGAGTACAAAATGCCACCATTCTGATTTTAATATAGCCACTTAGCATCATTTTGTGGACTACACAAGGTGGAAAGCAACAGGGGATGATATTCATCGTCCATTTCAAGTTTTCCAATTGGCAAATAAACTCAGTCCTTTAGGAAAAAAAAAAACCATTCTGCATTGGACAAGCTTTGGAATGGTTACAATCCAAGATCCATTGTTCTGGTTGAATTTGTTACAAGCCCTAGGCATATCATAAAAGAAGATCCTTATTTTAATGTTTTTATCTTCCTGGTCATCTAATTTAGCTCCTTCCAGGGTGGTCATTTATTTTCTTCACTGTTGCCTTCTTTGTTTGCTAGATTCAGAGATGAAATCAAGACTCAGCAGCAGCCTTGAGCAGGGCGTCAGTGCTCGTTTGAATTTCCCCTGTCTTCTGTTTAATTGAATTTTCATTTGTATCTCCTCAGCTGTTTCCCCTCCAAGGCCTTTCCCCCTCCTGCCCCCCTTTTCTCCATTCAGCCATATAGATCATACAAGCGTTTCTGGCAAGCACCAGCTGCAGACACAGCGAGTTCTTGGGCATCTTCTACTTTTAGAAAACCACCAAGAGGGCAAATAACACCCGTGCTTGCTCTGTGAAGCTTGAAGCCTGTTTTTGAGAGACACCAGTCTCTTCATTAACTGCTGCTCTCTCTGAAACACGTCTGAGATGTGGAGGACTGCAGAGCCATGCCTTTGTCAATGCAAAATGCCATGTGTGGGTTTACAGCAGCTGTTGCGCTGGGTCAGCCCAGCCAGCCAGGACTTTGAGACTGCATTAAAAAGAATCACTTCTGGATTTCTCCTCCATGTTCCCCAAAAGCTGCCTGGAGCTCCTGGCAGTCCAGCAACCAAAGTGCTCACCATCACCTCTCCACTTACGATTCATTTGCCATCAGAGAAATCTTTCAGCTTTGAGTTTGCTTTCTTTGACACAGCCAATTACAAATTCTCTAAGAAGGATCTGAGATATAATCACTGAAACCTTCAACTGGTATCGCTTTCTCCAACCACTTCTTTCCATTGTGGGGATGGAACTGTTCCTGTCGGTGGTTGAGGACAGCCTCTCTTATACTGGAAATCTTCAGTACGGGAAAAGAAAAGCTCCACCAACTTTTCTACCCAATCTTTGGTAAAAAGGCCAGATATTCAGCGGGTCACATTTCTGCTCCCACAGCTGATGTTGTTAAGAGCTGTTCTGTGCTCAGAAGTGATTAGGAGAAGCAAGAGGAAATTGCAGACAAAAATCTCAGGCTATTGGAGAAAGTTCTTTAATGCAAAATCAATCTGCAGTTAGAAGTGATGTACAATTGTGAAAATCTTGCTGTCTTTAGGTCACTTACAAGTAAACCACACAAAACTCTGAGGAATATGTGATTGAGAAGAGTTCTGTGTTAGGACAGCATGACCTTTCCATGATCTGCTCCATCACGGACTAGCACAATTTCTGCTTGTAATTCATTATTCTGAAGCTGTTTGTGTTTTATCCATGACAAGGGCAACTTCCATCAATCAGTTCTTGAACCTGGAATTCCTGGCTCTTTAATCCAAATAGTGTTCAGTGAAAACCGAGATGATTCTCATTTGAATATCCACCTTTCTTGCTTTTATACACGGCACTTGATCCACCACTGAAAAGTTGACGTTGACAGTGATGTTCTGTCAATCTGACATAACCTGAGAGACACTCAGGGTATGTTTTGCTGCTCAGTGAAAGACTACAGCACTTCAGTCATTAATAATTAAGCACAGCTTTGCTATTGGATATAAGATCTGCTTCCGTTCCTATGTAGATTTGCATTTATTTTTACACTCATCCCACTGCTGTTGGATATATACCGCATGAACTGGGGGCACATGGTCCAGTGTGTCTCCACCCACAGGCAGGACCACTACACACGCTAACGCATATTAAGGAGGTCTCCTAGGAGAGAATAAATCAGATTAGAAAAGGCTTGCTTGCAACTGACACTGAATTGAAACAGTTTCTCTCCCTTTCCCCTGTGCCTTAGTGTTGGTTATGGAAGGATATATTTTAAGAGAAAAGCACATTTTGTCTTCTAGCCTGCAGAGTTTTGGGTCCTGCCTCTGCAACCTCATTTAGGGAATTAGCCTTCAAGGCTGACCATGAAAAGGGGGCTTGCTAGGCTCTCTCTTGTTGCTGGCATCCTCGTATTGTCACATCCCACCAGGCGCATCTAGCACTTGTAGATGTGAGGTTGCCGTTTCTCCTGCCAGCCCTTGCCCTTCTTAACAGCTCTGACAGCTCTGATCCACTTCTTCCCAGCGCTCGCTTTGAGCAAGGTTGGCACAAAGGTGTCAGTGTCCAGCCCGAGCACTGCTGCATCACGCTGTTGTCAGCCTTCTGGATGGCTGCTCAGGAAATAACCTCGGTTTGTTACCCACAGCCTGAACTCGAGCATGATTCCTCATCTGACTCCTGCTTTTAAAGATCAAGCTCTGCCTCTTCCCGCTACTTGCCTGCATTTCCCCAGCTGCACTCAGTTCTCATCTGGGCTGGTGGTGCCAAACCTCTGCCAGGCTGGCCAGTTCTCTCCTGCTCCTGCATAAGCGATGTTACAAGTGATGTTATAAATATCTGGGGCCTTGATTGCTGTTCCCTCAGGGGACAAGGCAGGAACTTGGGTGAAGCCTGAAGGTCACTGGTACAAAAGGCAATGGTGCTGGTTCAAATTCAGAAGCAAGTGGGGCTTCAGAATACACTACACTGTCTGGTGTGTTTTCTTGTGATTTCCTAAGTTACCTAATGCATAGCTACTTCTTCTTGGGAAAAACCTTATGGTGTGAAAGAATTTTTTAAGGAAAAGAGGAAACACAAACCTTTTGGAGGACAGAGAGATGTGGCAGGTTCCTTCTAGAGCTTTTGTGAGGCTACAAATGCGAGAAATACCTGTCACAAGAAGGACTTTCTGGCCTGCTTTACTTAAACAAAAAGGGCACAAAAGGTGTGTTACTGAAGCTGTGAACTGGTGAGCCCTTGTCAGGGAAGGGAAGTCTAACACGACACAAGATTGTGTCTAAGGCTGAGGGGAAATAAAAGAGAGAAGCCTCCAAGGCCCAGGACAACTAAAGCTTGTTATAAAACTAGAGAGATCATTCTAGTGTGAAGCAAACCTGAGCTTTGCATTAAAAATGTAAATGTGATTGAAGTAGCATAACCAGATTAAATGGATTTGACCTCCACAAGCATAAAAGATGCTCTAAATACACTGAAACAGCAACAAACGGCTGCACTTCCTTTTCCACTGTGCTATGGATCACAGGAAATTTATTTAAAACAATGCAGCACTTTCAATCCTGTAAAGATTTGCATTTCTTTTAGGGGAACTAATAGAAGAAAATAAGGCTGGTTTAGGGAAAAAATGCCTAAAGGTACAGGAAGACTTTTGAAAACCACTTTTCAAAGTCTTTGAATGTGAGTGATTTGACCTAAAAAATTAAGTCTGAACTAGCCAGGAGTGACTGAAACTTTCAATACAAGCTCACATTTCAACCTTCAGTACACTGCTGCCTTATGGGAGCAGCTGATGGACATTTCTTTCAGCTTTTATGATTTATTTATTTATTTTTAATTATTTTAACCCAGATGAGTGCTAGAGTCTGGTTCACTGCATCACCATACATCACTGTACAGGCATTGCTATACTGGCAGGGCTGAGCAGGGACAGGCAGAGGTAGCTTAAACCCACACCACCAACAAAGAGACGTTAATCAGACCCCAGCTTCGGCTTTCAGAAGGCTGCCTGCAGAATGCTGCATGGGATAAATGCAAGAAACCACCACCCAGACGGAAAGGAACAAACCAAAGTGGTATGAAGGGGAATTAAAACCAGTAACCAAACATTCCCAGCTAAGCCTGGTTTTTTATGCATTCTAAGGGAAAACTTTGGTAAGACTGTGCAACATTGTCCCTCAACTGGTTTCCAAACGGAGGGGTAGTACTTTAGTTAGGAACAATGAATAAAGAGAGTAATTGGGATTTTCTTGTCACAGAATCATTGAGTAACTTGGGCTAGAGGTCCCTGCCCAGAGCAGAGCTGCCATCTCAGGTAGGTCAGGCTGCAGAGATCTTTGTCCTGGTGAGTTTTGAAAAGTCCCAGGGAGGATGATTCTCCCCTTCCCTGGGCCCAGTTCCACTTTTGCATCAACCTCCCCATGAAGCATTTTTTCCTTGTATTCTATCTTAATTTCCATGAAACATGTGTCTCTCGCCTCTCATCCTTTCACTGGGTATCTCTAAGAAGAACCTGGCTCCATCTTCTCTCTAGCTCTCTTTGGGTGGTGGGAGAGAGCAGTGAGATCTCCCTCAGCCTTCCCTTCTCCAGCCCCCTCAGCCTCCCTTCACTCAACCTGCGCACCAGCCATAAGCATCTCAGTTGCCCCAGTTTACCACTGTTTCACCCCTTGTTTTAGGAAATCCAAAACTGAACACAGAGTTTCAGATTCAGGGAGGGAATAGGCAAGACTCAGTCCCAAATTATTTCACACAATCTCACTTTCTTGAAGTCATTAAATATATATATACAAAATGCTACAGTTCAACCTGCCCTTCCTAAAACCAGGCAGTATCTTTTCCTCTCCTGAAACAAGAAACATGGCAAATCAATTGGAGAGCTGGCACCTGAGAGCACCTGAGGCAAAAAGGAAATGAGGGTGGCACGAAAAAGGTCATGACAAAATAATCTTATTTCCTGATCTCTGTTTTGCAAGAGGTGTAAGAAACAGACTGAGTATTTGGGCAAAGGTTGGATACACCAAGTGAGAACAGAACCGGGTGGCAATCCGCAGAAGCAGAGATGCTGTGGTCTTCAACAAAGCTTAGGTGCACAGAAGCCTATTTGTGTGCAATAACCCACTTCTGTTCAAGCCCATTGATGCTGATGTGCACATTATTAGAAAACTTGATTGTTCTGGGTTTTGGGACCTGAGCGTGAATGAAACATGAGCTATGTCTAAGTCTGGGACTTAACTACATACAGATTAGTAGCGTCTCCAATTTGGCAGCACCACAAACCCTGTGGCCTCGCTGCCAGCAGCGCTGAGCAGTCGTTATTGTCCTGAAATCAGCCAGCTGTGAGGCTCTGCGCTGCTGCAAACCCACAGCCGAGGGCTGAGCACCCAGAAAGTCTCCAGGAAGATCAAGACAACGGTTCTGCTGAAGGTGGAGGATTCTCCCGGAGAACAGAGGGAGCTGGAGGTGTCAGAGAGCTTCGGACAGGCTCTGCGCTGCAGGGGCTTGTGCCCCAGTTAATGAGGGAACCAATAAAAGCATTATGATCCTGGTCATTTTAAAAATCTCAGTATATCTATCCAGTTACCATGGAATTTAAATACGTGGGTTTGTATCGCTACTATGGATGCTTTTTTCTATGAGATCATTTTCTTCTTTTTACTGGCAACTCCAAAAAGTTTTTTCAAAGTCCTATGCAGGAGTACCTTAAAAAAACTAGAATGTAAATGTAATCCTGAGTATCTTGTTTATGACAGAAGGCCTCATCTATTTGTCACCGATGGGAAAAAATAGTACAATTTGATCTCAGTGATCAGAACTAAAAGTACCAGTGTAATAATGCAATTTTCATGCTCTGTCTCGTAGGAAAAACTTTAAAATTTGTTTATCCAAATATGTATTAAAAATAAACTTACTTCTTGAAAGGACTGGTAAACAGAAGAAATAGATAAAAAGGAGATGAAGTCTAAATTCTGAATTATTTACTGAACCATATGAAAATTAGTAATTTCTAATTCTTTATCATTTATGGGCTCTCTCTTGGTATTTCTGCTGCAGAGGTGAGGTGGGATGGCAACAGTGACCTGGCTGGTCCCAGCAACGCTGCAACACACTTGCAGGGGAATTCCTATTGAGCACAAGGCTGCTGGCAGGGCAAGGGGGCCTTGGGGGACTCCTCCTCTTGTTAAGGTGTCACTGTTGCCATCAGCTGGAGCAATGCCAACCCTCAAGCTGAGATTTGGCAAAGCATTCCCCTCTTCCTCCTCACCAGGTTTTGACAAGGGCTCAGTGCAGGCAGAGAGATGCTGATAACAAACCAAGGACCAAGCTCATGCATCTACCATCCAATTTAAACATCTTAAATGCACAGATTGAGCATCAGGCTCCTGCTGAAGAACCGGCCGAGCAGCAACCACCTTGAAAGTAACCAGTTGATACAGTGCAATGAGTTTTCTGCACAGCTGTAAATCAGGAGAGTGTAAATTTATCGTACAGCTAAATTGAGGAAAACAAGGGCGTGCTACTAGGAGCTTCCTGCTTTATTAGGTAGACACCTTCTCATTCATGTGGAAAAATTTGTCCAATTTGGCTAAATAATTAATCACCAAAGGGTGACTGGTGATTAATGAACAGTATGATGACGTTCTGAGGTGTGTGTTCATCACAGCAATTTTCTTTCATCCCAGTGATTTGCGCTCGTGTTACCAATGAGGTCTCTGCAATGTTTGGGGTGGGGGGATGCACAGGATGGTGATAAATATCGGCCCAATTCAGAATTTGTAGGCAATGAGATGGAGCCCCCACTTAACCCTGGAAAGGAGCATCCGCCCCATGGGCATGGGTGCACCTTACCAACCTGCCAACAAGTGATGCATTTCTCATAATCACAAGGGTTGCACAGACCGACATGGCCAGTGGAAAGAGCTCTTTCGGCTGCAGCAAGCTATAACCCTCCCAATCCTGTAACACCCTTCTGCACTGCTCAGAGATGTAAAGAGGCCAGGGGTAAATAAGAACAGATTACAAAATATACTGAATCAATGACTCCGTTCTGCACTACGTGAGCAGCCAATCTGGTTTCTAGGCATTCAAAACTCACGCTAAGGCTGGTTTGCCCCTTCCGTGTAGACCGTGCCCCTTCTCCCGTGCCGTGGAGAAGCACGTGCCTGGCCACAGAGGAGTCAAGAGGGTGATGAATTCAGGTGGGTTTAGCTACCACAATCTCAAATTCGGGCATGCAGATCATGAACTTTGAGAAGCCCCAGAGCTGGCCAGCACCAGCTCCACACAAAATTCCTCCACAAATACTATTTCTTTGAGAGCTGCCAGAATGAGGTAACTCCACCCCTTTTGCCATGAAGGCAGGAGCTGGATTACAGCAAGGCCCATGCTACCAGGGTGGTGGTGAAGAACAGGGCTGTAATGAATAAGGAGCACTGCACTGGCAGTGAGGAAACATCACTGCAAACTACCACATACCACAGCTCCTGAAATCTAGCCATAAAACCTCTTATTTGTTACCTAGATTATTCTGCCTAACATCCATTTTGTTCACTCAGTTTTTCCTATGCACTTGTGTTTAATGCTTTAAAGTTGGAGATACTAACTACAGGGGGAGGATAAACCACCAAATTCTGCTAGGAGGTAGTATACATGAATACTGATGTGGTATTTTCCTCAACACAGGCCCATTCTTATCTCATCCCTCTCTGTAACGATTCCCAGCTGATGCAGAAATGCTCCCAGTCTTGTCCCAGACTGTTAGGGTGAATACAAGTTGCTCCTGATGATGTTCTTGTAGACAAGAGTTCTGAAGTCGCTGGAGAGCCTCAAAACATGTCGAGTCACTGCTCTGCCCCTCAGGCTGTTTAAAGCACTAGGGAATGATGTTTTAGATGAGGGATACACACAGAGGTGAAACCTCTGGAAACCTTCTGGACATTCCAGTGCTAACTCTGGAGTGGTGAATTCTTCAAACAGGGCATTTCTGGAGCAGGGTGTTCTTTTGGATCTGGGAAAGCCTGCTGACCTCCTTCTCTGCTCAGAGAAGAAAATCCATTTCTTCATTATTAAACCCCGTATTTCCTATCAGCATTGGATCCTACTTCTGCGGAAACCCATTCCCAGTTTTCCCTGGACACCACAATCCTTGAGTCAGCTAAGACTCTTAGGTTTTCTCAGAGAACCCCCACTAGCATCTCTCAACCTTCCCCCAAACCAGTTCCTGCAATGTTAATCACACATGATCTCTATGGAGAGATTGCACGAGTTACCCTGTATCAAACAGAATATACCCTAAGCCGTCTTTGGCTCCTGAGGACGCAAAAACCTCACAGGATGGCCTGATGGGGGGGAGGGGGCTTACAAATAGCTATGGCCCTAACTCATTAAGTCGTGGGAGGACCCCATGTTGCCCACACCATTTTTTTTCTCTCTCAAACTGCTTTACTTCAGCTCCTCTGTTTTAAACTTAGAGGTTATATACTCAGATGAAAGGTCTGCTGATGAACTGATGCAATTTTTTGGTGACAAAGCAGAGCAGGACATGCCCAAGAATAAAGAAAACCAAAGCAACTTCAGCTCTGCTAACCCTTCTCTTTCAATGTCAAAAAATGTTATTGATTAGCAATTTGAAAATAGGCGTGCTGTCAGCTTACTCCAGTTCCCTGTGCTCCCTTCTGAGTGCGCTCCTCAGCTCTTCCTCAATTAACTTGAAAGCTGGGGAGGGTAAGCATTTTTATTGGTAAGCTAAGAAATGCCTCTGTCAAGAGTTTTATTTTATTATCACAGTAATGACTGAGCTTTGGATTAAAGGACTTTTTTCCTCCCATTTTGCTCAGCACTAGAAAACCATCAGTTCCTTTGCTTTGCATTATCCAGTAGCATTTTTCAGTCTTTTGCATTTTCTGATTTTAGGCAGAATCCTAACAACATCTTATAATCAGGGCTGTAATCCTCCAACCTCCCCACATCTGCCACTTGCATGAATGGTCTTAAAAATCAAAAGAGAATGATTCAATTAACAGTTTAGGGAGGGGGTTTACATTAGGCTGAGCCTTTTTTGTGCATTAGGAAAATCGTGATAAAAATCATTAGTATTTCCTTCTAAGAATGAAATAAAGGAATTTTCAGGCAAGAAAAATGGCCTTAGGGTTAATGCTTTTTAAAATTTGATTTCCAGAGCTCTTTGTTTCCTGGGTTTGTTTTTGTGAATGAAATTTATCCATTTCTAGTATCCCAGCAAATGCCACACAAACATCTGAAATTAATCAGATCTCATAAAAATTGCACACTGAACAGTCATCATCTTCAGTGTAGAAAGAATTTGGTCCAAAGTCCAGTGAGGTCAAAGAGCATTCAAATTGACTCAAAATAAGTGAGCTTGGTGGTTTCAATCTTTCTAATGTAATATAAAAAACAGGAATCAAGCTTCAAAATAACCAAGTGATTGAGATGGTTTCCATGTCCTCATTTGGGCTGGTTTTTGTTTTGCTCCTCATTTTTAGGCTCAAATAAGGACATATACTTTATAACTTTTCTCTAAAGTGAGGAGAGCTGGAAGTTTCCTTTCAAAAACAAAACAGAGAACTAAGCAAAGAACCCCTGAAAAGGGAGGTCACCCAGTCACCATGCGAGTCCAGGCTCCACAGAAACAATTTCAGGCTCTACAGAAACCTGCAAATCTCTTAAAATCTGCAACTGCACGAGGAAGAGTGACAAGACTGAAATACCCCGGCCACCTGAATTTGAGACAGTTTTGCCAATTCTCTTCTGCCAGAGCTTCTCTTCCTTCACACTGTACAATGAATAAAGGACCAAATCTTTGTCTTCTGCTCTCAGGGTTTAACCATGGACTTCAGAGGACAGGTCCTTCTGTGCGTTCTGAACTGCTGCTGTCTCTAAGAAAAGGTCTTTACCTTCCTTGTGGCTTGAGCAGGAGGTGAATGAACTCAGAAGGTTGCAAAATTGAGTTCTTAAACCCTGCCGTGGCATCAGGCTTTCTGGCTGCAAATCCACTAGCTTCACCCCTCATTTGGGATTTCATATCCTGCAAATCCAGGAGAACAGAGGGGAGCTGGATACTTAGAGTAGGCTGTAACTCTGTAAAGCGGCTGAAGAAAACTACCTGTATCACACGTAGTTAATTATGAGTCTGTAAGACATTATTGACTGCCTGGCTCTTATTCTTCAGGTAACCAGCAACTGCTCCTGCCTCAGCCAACAGGGAAGCATTTCTTCCTTTCACTCTCTCTTGCCCAGACCAAGGAGAAGAGCCAACACACTGCCTCTACCTCCATTACTTGTCACTTTTTCACTGCTCCCCCATTTGGACTATCTTCCCTGTATTCCCCAGGTACGCACCCTGGAGAACTCACGTCAGATACAAAATTGTGTCCCAGAGGGATGGGAAAGGGCAGACAGAAGAGGAAAACCACAACCTCTTTTCATTTGTCATGACTCAATCTAACGTCTCTTACAACTTCTGGGTTAGCCAAGCCAAACATAAAACAAAACAGATCCCTAGTTACATTTGTGTGGCAGATTTGTCTCTTTCTTCAGAACTCATTAAAAGAACCGCTTTCATCTCATTAGATTGCTAAAACATTTTCAACAGGACTAGATGTGTCATGTCAGAATATGACAGGCAAATTTCTTTTAAGGTTTTAAAAGTAGGTTGGAAAGAGGAGAAGCTTTGCAGCTCACTGTTGTCACTGAAAGATATTTTTACTTTTATGAGTCCCCAAAACAAGCAGCAAATTAAGAACTGCCAAGGAAAAAGAAAAAACTCAAACCCAAAATGTATTCCAGCTTGCCTGCTGATATTGTTACTGCTTTTCTCTGAAATCTCTCACGGTCTAATAACAAGAACCTTAAGTATAGAAGAATGAACTATGGTTGTTAATGTTTTGGCATGTAAGCACAATTAATAATCCAAAAGGAAGGAAATAAGTGCTGAAAACATGATTTCCCTTTGTAACTACAAGCCAAAATGAACAGCCTCACTTTCCTCTGTTCCCAGCTCATGTTTCCGCCTAGTTCAGAGGTGATGTCCCTGCGCGGTGCCACCGCAGGGCCTGGAACACTGCACCCACCACATCCAGGGGTGCACCAAAGCACTGGGAAGGAGGCGGGATGATCCCTCATGCCCTGGCCGGAGACTCTGCCTTCCTCCAGGCAGGCAATGACTGATTCGCTGAGATACCTACACTGCACAACTGCCACAGCAGGCCTTCTTCTACCAGGCACAGGTTTCACTGCCAAAACAGCCCCACCAGAGCGGTCTCTCCATAGGGGTCTGAAGAGCACCAGTGTGCTGTACGTCCTGTGCCAAATCCCGGAGCAGCACCAGAGCAGCTCTTGGGAGAACGACACAACTCCATTGGAATGGCTCCAGCTCCTTCCCCTGTTTATCGAAACCCAGCTCAAATACTACCTGTGGCTGTTCTATTTTGGGGCGTTAAGTCACAGAAATCCTGGAAAACACAGCAGGGGAGAAGGAAGGAGGTCTCTGCCTGGTGTGACACACAGAGGAGTGGGACAGACCACGAAGACGCAGTTTGAAGCCCTCTCCCCACTGCCGAAGCAAAGCAGCCCCATGCTACAAGGCCCTGGGGGGTGAGGTATTCCCAGGGGAAGGGGCTGTGAGTGTGAAATCACTAATGACTCGGAGACACAGACAGGCGGTAAAGAGCACTCGAGTGGGTGTTCACAACACATCATTTCGTTTCAATGGCATTTACCATCAAATTGCTGAGATGGGCTGTAAAACCGGTGGGCGGGGACTGCTCCTCACTTCGAAGAAGTTCATTAGATTACAAGTAATTCGGTTACAGAGGGAGCAAGTGGAGCCTGGGGCTGCTTTAAGGGGCTTTTTGAAAAAGGTCAAAACAATGTATCAGACAGCTATTGGGGC
This sequence comes from Nycticryphes semicollaris, assembly GCA_013400055.1. NCBI lineage: Eukaryota > Metazoa > Chordata > Aves > Charadriiformes > Rostratulidae > Nycticryphes > Nycticryphes semicollaris. The sequence continues at coordinate 732,696 of VXBJ01003791.1, read as the reverse complement.
TGATGGCTGTTGGGGAGAAGATAGTAGATATTTAAAGATAAGCATTGTACTCTAGTGTATTTTTCTCCCGGTTGCATATTCCTATCCTTCTCACATGTAACATAAAAACATTTTGGGAAAAAAAGAAAAAAAAAAAAAGGCATGGCATAGAAGCCCATCAACTGAGGTGCTGCCAGCATCGCTGGTGAAGTGAGACATGGCTGTGCTGGAGGACACGCTGGGCTGGAAGCTCCGGCATCTTGTGAAAAGGAGTCAGATCCAGCTCTCTGCTCCTAGCTCAGCAAGGAACAGAAACCACTGCTTCTGCAGAGGCACAATCCGAAAGCAAACCCCCCAAACCCAAGATTTTTCCTGTGAAGCCACGTCTCCTGAACAGCACAGCCATCATTAACCCCTGGTTAGGAAAGGTGAAGTATTGCCCCAGCTCACCATCCAGCTGAGTGGGTACTCATCCTGCTGAGTAGGTGGCAGGACCTTGCTTTTGAAGCTACGCCAGCTAACTCAGCCTTTCTGCTTTAGTGCAATTAAACACTGAATTCCCTAGAACCTTCATGCTGATGGCAGTGGATGGTGTCCCCATCTGAGTAGTCCATCCCTGCTCATCACTGAACTGTGGCACGTATTTAAGTATTCTGCTGAGCACTAGCAGACAGAGATATGCCTGATGTCTTCCTAGGCTGGGGCTTTTGATGAACAAACACACTGACTACAGTTATACGTCCCCACAAAAATATCCAAGAATAACAGCAGTTTCGATTCCATGCCACAGTCCAGGTATTCCAGAAAAGAAGATCATGTATTCCAAGTTCTGCACATGCTCAACATTAATTTCAAGATATAAGATCTAAAAAGTGTTGACATCCATTGCAGTCCTAAATCAAAGCGAATTTTCTGAGCTGGGACAGTGGGAGTAGAAGATGAATTTCTCTTGTGCAGTAACTCTCACCCTCTGGCTTGGATCTTCAAAGGAGGCCCCAGATTCCCTTGCTTCAAGCTGGTTTTTAGTTTAAGCTGAGTGAAAACAAAGCCTGGTTCTGCACACTGTGGCACACTCTGGAGCCTCGTTGGCTTGCGTGGCACAACTGTGCCTTTCTGGACCGTCACCCTGACCAGCTCAGCCCTGACCCTGCATTTTGGGGCATGGGTGAAAGTATCTGGACTGCAGGACTGGTTGTGAAAAAATAACAAAGCAAAACTAATCAACCACAATGGCTGTAGTCAAAACGTGAGGGTTAAGGCTGTCAAAAGGACCTTGGCTGCCAAGAAAAATGCTATTCCTAGCCCCTGCATTGGCCCTGTTTGAGATGAGCCTCTGGTTCCGCTTCTGTGCCATTCACCAGTACCTCCCTCTTTCCTGGATAATTCCCCACTCACCAGCTGAAAGGCATCTCCAAATATTTCGCTAGAACAGCCTTAATTAATTTTACAAATTCTAATCCCCATCCTGGCCACACTCTCAAATTATTGTAATTTCTACCTGTCACTTCTTCTTCCGCTACCTAATATTTCAAGGATTAACTGGGCAGTGTGTAACATCTTAGTCTTCTGTAACAATGTCTGCTCTCTATTCCTTTGTCTTAACATTTTCTCATCTGTCTACAGATACCTGTACTTCTTTTCAAGGCAATATCCAAGTGTGAAGCTGTTTTAGCCATTCATGAGGATGAGATTTATTATCTAGAAGCACACCAATAACACAGTACTAAAGAAAAAATAAAATAGCAGTCTCTTTCATCAAAATCTAATGAACATGCGATTTAATCTTTATTAAGAATTCATTAGGTTCTCAGCAAGCCTGTCTAATGGAGCTTGACCAGGTGAAATGCTAATGCCTACATTACATTTAAATTAATTTTCAGAAATTCTCATTTCCCCAAGTTGTTCCTTGCCCATGGCTCTGCCCGGTGCCCGCGGCTGCGCGGCTCTCTCCAGATGCCTGCTGCCGTGCTCATAGCAACACCGCTGTCCCCACCCCGGCCTCTGCACAGTTCGCTGGAGTTTCCACACTGATGGACGCCTCCCAGTTGCTGACACCACGAGCCCTTTCACCAGAGCAGCCTTCTTGGCATTTTCAAGTCAGGCACAACACTGCAAGTCTAGCAAGCGTTTTTAAGACNTGTGTGTCTGCGCTGCTGCACCGCTATTGTGGTACCTACAACCTCTCCCTTCCACCGAAACCCATCGCCCGCCATTCCAGTATGCTTCTGCAGAAGCAATTCCTAGAGATTAAATAATTTATTGGTCTTCATCTGCAGCAACATCTCCCCTGATCCACCTTCCACACACAAACAAGTGCAAACCAAACCCACCCCACCCCTGAATCAGACTGTTACCAGACTGGAGTGGAAAGCCTCCTTTCAAACCGTGAAAGGGGAAGCTCCAAGCCTTGACAGAAGTCGGGTACACAAATGTCGGTGGGAAAAGCTGCGGAGACCACCGTGGGCTGGAGGCCAGTCTCCTCGCGGCCAGACCTCCTCCCAGCCCCGCAGTGCCTTGGGAAAAGCAATGCCTCGGGAGGGGATGATGGTTGAAGTCGCCTACAAACCCCCAAGGGTTGGGCACAGCGGCCACAAGAGTTGATAAGAGAAATATCCGGGTCACCCGCTAAGCCACTCTGGATGGAGAGGAGCTGGGGTGTAGGCCCGGATCTGGCCCCGTGGCGCACGGGGACTCACACTCACACTCACCTCGCACACTCACACTCGCAACAGGAGTACAGGGCAACATCTTGCCGAGCAGGGACGAGCCCCTTCGGCTATTTCCGAGCCCCTTCGGCTTCTCTCCCGAGCGCTCCCTGAAGGCAGCCGAGCGCGGAGCCGGGAGGAGCCGAGCCCGGCCGAACAGCGCTGCCGGCGGTTCGAATCCCCGCTGGGCGCTGTCCACCACGCCAACCGCCTGAAAAGCCGCAACCCCGGTACGGCACGGCCCCCTTGGGCGCCCGCAAAACCACCCCGATTCCTGAGGTTGCGGGGAGCAGCCTGGACCCTCCACTCCATGTACCCCATCCACACCCGGTTCTCCTCCTTGCCAAGCAACCTCGGTCCCCAAGGAGGAAGGAAAGATGGGGGGAGGAGGGGGTACCGCCATGGATCTCCCCCTCTGCAACCCGCAGAATTTAATCGGCGATGGGCGGCCTTTCATTAATTGAAAGGAGGAGAGCGTAAACAAAAAGGGGGGTGCGGGAGGGAGGCTTGATTTTAAATCCGCAGAGCCGGCTGATAACACCCCGACATTAAGGTTATCTGACAGCGGTCCGCTTTCACAGGGACATCTGCACGGCCTCGCCCCGCGGCTTGGGAAGGGGGAGAAGGTGGGCTGCGAGCGGCCATAACCACCTTCTCCTCCCTCCCAAGTCGCAGGGCGAGGCCACCGGGAGACGGTTCAGCACCACACCGGCCCCGAACAGCAGCGGGAACGGTGGCGGCGACGGGGGCCTCCCCCCCGCCCTTTGCCTTCCCGCCCCGCCGGTCCCCTCAGGTAAACANCCCTCAGGTAAACATGGCGCCCGCGGCCCTCACTCACCTCAGCGAACCCCCCCCACACCCTTTCCCCGCGCCGGGACTTACTTCATTTGCTTCACGATGGTGCTTTTTCCCGACTCTCCGGCCCCTGTTGGAAGAGAAACGAAGGTGGGTATTAGCCCGGGGGAGAAGTAGGGGGCTCAAGGGGGACGCGCGGTACGGGGGAGACCCAGCTTCTCACCGAGCAGGAGGAGTTTCACGTCTTTGGCGGCGCTGATCCCGTCCTCCTTCAGGTTCTTCTCGATGGCCTTGCTTCGCTCCAGGGCGGCTCGTTCCTCGGCGCTCAGGGTACATCCCATGGCGGCGATGAAAATTACAAAA